>NQII01009959.1:0-42364 GCA_002778355.1 Clitarchus hookeri
TGAATACTCGATAGAGGAATTTCATACCGGAATCGGTCCATGAAGCGTCGAAATGAATCCTCTACACTCAGATTTTTCTGTAATCCTTTGTATGATGTAGGAAACTTGAAAATATACTCGCACGTGGTTTAATATAAATATAATTAACAAAGGAATGTAAAATTGTTACCAAATATCAAATTATCAAGGCGTTAACATATCTATGGAAAAATAATGTAAACAAAGATAAGTTGGTAGGTGAAAACTGATAGAATTGCTAAGAATATCATGTTAAATATTATACGAAACTGCTAAAACATAAAATGCATAACGAAATCAATTTTGCAACAAAACTGTAGTTGTGAAACGTAGTAAGTACTGTGAATCAAAACGTAATAAATTTGTTTTACACATGCAAACATTAATAAAAAATATTTTATAGTTTACATTCATAGCCGGAATGTTAGGAAAATTTTTGTACTGGTATATTAACATCCGAAAAATATAAATTGTTATAGTGTTGCTTTTCAATTTGCATTTTATCATTTATTAGAGAATGGTAAAGCGTTTTACTGTTCTTTCGTGAATAAAGTTACGATACCGTAATTAAATATAAAAATTTCTTAAATATATTATTAATTATACAAATCCTTTATCTAGCGGCAATATGAGATAACTCTTTAACGTGTTCTTTCATAGGCTAAGTAATTTTATTGGCAAATATAAGCGTAATTACATCAATACAAGTTCTTTTAAGGAAAAAACAAATCTGCATGAAAAATAAGTGTTCCTGTGGATTACCAATGTCTAAAGTTATTATTTATAATATATCAGTTAATAGTTTCGTCGTCACTGTAGATAGTTTATTTTTTATAGGTGCTGCAATTATTTATCCCGGATTATCTAAAAATAAATAATATATATATATATGTATTTTAAAGGAAATTTTTCTACTACAGCAGATTTAACGTGATTGGTTCAGCCTCGGAGGCGACACACGTAATGCAACGATGCCAAGTTGTAAAACAGATTCTTCAAAAATCCCATAGATTTTATTTCGATAGTTACTAGTCGTCTCAAAAATTCATATTTTGGAATCGCAACACTCTTTACCGGAATGGAGGTATCAAAACAATCCGTTAAAAGATTTATTCTGATAGTTTGAAAAAACTCGGCCCATGTTTTATTTGAGTACATTTGTTTTATTAGGCCTGACTAATATTTATTAGTAATCTTCAGCTAATTCCTGGAGGATATTCTGCGGAATAATTCCATGTGCATGAAACGTGATGTTCATCTAACTTTTTCTTGCATAAGTTAATGAAGATTTTATGTTTATGTAAATCTCTTTCGTGACAGTAATATAAACCTACTGGCCACTCGCTCGGGCCAACCTCCCTTTGCTGCCAGTCTTGCTGGTAGCTCTCAACACATTGTTGTTATCGCAGAGAGAAATCTGTTAGAGGCAACGGGTCATTACAGAGGCAGGCACATGATATGGCCTGCTCACTGAACTCCTTGGTTCTGAGAATGGATTACAAGCTGTGCGGCAAAGGGTGACAATGCAAGGGGGATGGGGAGGGGGGATTGAATACGACTGTGGTGCCATCTAGCGGATGATTTGTAAGTATTTACAAATAATTTTGCAGTGCGCTCTGGGCGACAGAGAATCACACTACCTCCTATTTGACCTTTACCTTAAAGGTAAAACCGGAGTACAATCCACATAAACATTAGGTGTACACAGCACCCAGCACAATTTGTTTTTTAAACAGTCGGCCGGAAACGCGCGTCCCCTATGCGTCTTCCATTCCACTATGGGCGACGCGGACGAGAAGCGGAGACGTCCCGCTGCCACGCACTTCCCGTCCTTTCTGGACGAGACCATTAAAACCCGTAGTCATAGTGAGCGGCGTCGCACCGCGTCCGCTCCGCAGAATTTCCGCTCGTGTGAACCAGCCTTAGTCAGCCTTCATCACCCCGCAAAAATCATCTAATTGTTCACTTGTATTCTGTGTCAAATACAGATCTCTGGTAGAGGAAATTATAACAAGTGGTAAATAAGAACTACAGCTTTCACCATAAATAAAAACAAACAACCTCATGGTTTAAACCTCACTCTTCATATTTAGACGGAGCTGAAACACACGAATTTATCAGTGGATGACATAATTGCATATGCATGGGAAAATAGACTATTCTACCGTGGGTACACACACAAATAATAGTTCACCTGAAATGCGAAAAACGTTTTTTTTAACTTGTTGAAGTATTTTCAGGAGCACTGACAGGCTTAACCAATTCTGATGCCACTTGAACACCCGTTCTTTTATTGCATGTACGATCACGTGTTCGCATGCACTTAGCAGACAACCTGGCTTGAAAATGAAAGGTGGTCTTCGCTGTGACGATGGCTGTACGGAAAAATAAACACCATCCGCCATTGATGCGTTAGAGCAGGGCCGCTAAGTAATCTGTTGATGAGAACAGAACAAATGTTTGCTTGTCCTGGCAGACATGCTTCTCGCTAAACAATACCACAGTTGGCAGCAGCGGTTCGCAAACACAATACACGGTTTTCCGTCTACAGCAGAAGTCCAAGCGTTTTGTTTGCGAACTGCATCGCACGTATTTCTTCCCTGTTTTTACCTCGTTTATTTCACCGAAATCTTATCACTTTGTTTATTTAACTTCACCTGGACGAGTTCAGTAAATGGTAACAGTTTTTGAGTTCAACGATATGTAAATTCCGGAAACAACTCTTTACAATTGGTTCTCACTCTCGGCATACTAAATATTTATATTTATTCGTCGCATTAAATTATGAGGAAAATTGTTCAATCGTCTTTAGCTATTTCTGTTAGCTTATAGCTCAGCTGTAACTTCTGAAATATTAATGTCTGAATTAATGTGAAATTAATACAACCGTTAATTTCTTCTCATTTATATTTTTTTTCTGATACTAACGTAACTACCAGTAATTTTTATGTCTCTGCAATTCAAATAATTTAAGTAGTTAAAAGTATGTAATGTAATTTTATATATTTTTTCTTTTAAAAGCATTCAAAAAGCAATAACTATGTCTGTGGAGAGTGAGTACAGCCTTTTAAACAAATTTTATATATTTTTTCTTTTAAAAATATTGAAAAAGCAATAACTATGCCTATGGAGAGTGAGTACAGCCTTTTAAACACCATGGCCGTGTGGATGTCACGCCATGCTGTGAATTTTAAACAAACGACAAAGATAAACTGTGCATAATTCACATGCCTCAACACTGCAGATTACTTAATGTAATCTTTAACTTGTTAATAAAAGCTAAGCCACAGGAGCCCGATCTTGAATTTCACTAAGCATTTCAAATTACTGGAGCTCGACGTTTGATCATCAATTCCTTTTTATGGAAAAGTATAAAATATTTGATCGGATTATCACAGCTACCAATTTTTTCACAGGAAAGAGGTTTTTTTTACAAATCTGAATGTATACGGCGTAGCATAAAAAAATTCCAATATAAACAATAACAAATATTTATATAAAAATTACTTTAAAATTTAACCTAAAGTCAACATTGTTGAACGTTATATTTTGTAATAATACGGTGTCAGTTCGGTAGTAAAACTTAATAATTTTCCATAAGTTTAGTTAAAGGAAAATTCGCACTCCTAACAATAGCAACAAAGTCGATAATTGGCCTCATTAACATATGTATAAAAACATTTCTTGACCGTTCACGGTTACTGCAAACTCTTTTGAAGCCCTCCTTGAGTTCGACTTTCGGGCTGGCCGATACGCATATACAAATATATGTGACTCTTATGAGCTAAAATGCCAAATGCTTTGTTTACATTCTAAATGTATTTTAAAAAATATGGGTGTTAGGATTTTCAACAATGTCGATATTGATGGAGATAGCTTTTGTTGCGAATGTATTGCCGAATTATACAATATTTCTATAACTTAAAGAATAGTGCATTGTTATCATTTGGTGTAAATACGGGACTGCTACTCTCGTCTTAACATTTCTGAAACGGAAGGAAGTGCGCGAGATTTTAAAAAGACGCATTTCATTTCACAGCTGTATGTGTATTCTCACATCCTGAGTTTAAGGATACAGAATATTTGGCTAGCAGCATATCATTCACTTTACTATTACATGTGCACGCTCTCATTTGGCAAACTGTAAATCAAAAGTAGAATGAATACATTTTATTAAATATGGTACCTGGTAACACGCACTATTATACTGCCATTTTCTTCCTATAACACTATGATGTGACATTTTCGTCCAAAGATTCGTTTATGAGAGGGAATTTTACCTATTTATAAGTAGGGCTGCACTGTGATTGGCTAAGCATAGAGTCTTGCTCAAGAAAATAAAAAAGTTCACCAAAAAAGATTACCGGCATGACTACGATGAATTTTTCGGTAGACGAGAGCAACCAAGGGAACACAACAAAATAGTGCACGTACGGCTCGAAAACACAATCTGCAATGTACTAACCGTGTGGACTGATTAGACAGTTAACCCAGCAGCACGTCAGGATATGACTGCCCATTTTATAGCCACAATAAGCGAACTAATCCAGGCCAGGCAATAATTAAGTCGCTAAAAGACTGCAACTAATACGCCACAATACAAGCTCTTGGCATCGCATGGGAGCTTTCTGATAACATTCCCGGACTGGAAGAAATGCCATTGGTTCAAAATCAAATCGGGGCTCTATCACAGGCGACCAAAAGATAGCACCACCATCACCATATCACGTTACATTAAACGCGTAAAACCTATCTAAAATTGAATTGAAATTGATATAGTGTTCCATATAATATTTGAAAATAGTGGATACTAATTCACTTTCTACTATCTTGTCCAAGTGTACTATGAATGTAGTAATTGTTAGTCGGAATCACAAATTTCATCATGCGTCCACGTCCTTCCAGTATGTTCATTCAAACGTACGACATTCCCAAGTAGCAAAAGACAATTGGCTCACTTGGGCAAATCTGCTTGTACACAATCATCACACGAACTGTTTTCATTATCAGCCAACCATTTATAGCTGAGCTAATTGCCACTTACAACCCAGCTACTGGCCACATACCGGCCACTTGTAGCCCTGTTAAAAGGAGCTTGTCATGCATTTTAGAAACCAAAATAACATTATGTTTTGCCCAAATAATAAAATATGTCTTATTTTCCATCTTAAACGAGAATGTTTACTTTTCTATGATGAATGGTAAATTTCTTCCGAAGATCATGGAATAGATATCACAACCCTTGCGTTCATAGTCTGCAATGCTACCAACTACTCTAACACGTTTTTATATAGAACCTTCTTAAGGAATTTTGAATACAGTTCACACATAAAAGTTGAATTATTAACCTTGCTACAGACTCCATTCATGTTAGCATCACAAGTCATTACTAGGAATTATGTGTTTTGTTTAAAATAGTATCATATAAGTTTCGGACTAATTTCAGGTGGTATGTAAAATGCTAAATAAAGAATTTTTTTACATTTTATGCTTTGCAGGATTTTAGTCCAGAAACTATTTTTTTCATATTAATAGTAATGTCACGTGATCATTTTACTTTACAAATATATGAAATAAAAGAAAAGGAATTGAATTCACATACATTATCTGCCATTTCAAAAGAACATTTTGCTGGCCTATCATAAATGGTACACAAGATAGGCGATAATGTCACCAGCAGAAACAGTTGGCATGTCAAAAATGGCCCTTAAGGATGATGCTAATGTTTCGTCAGTGATAAGTAATAATTGGCATGCCATAAATGGCCCTTAAACTTGCTGCTCTTACGTCCTCAGCAGTAAGCAACAATTAATATGTCGCATGGGGCCCATTAGCATAATAATTCTACGTCCGCACCAGCAAGTATTAGTAGCTGCTAATATTCCCCCAACATTAGGTAACAGTTCGCATGCAATAAAATGCTCAAACATGTTTGATGCTGATAATTTTCTAGCAGTAAGTATCCGTTAGCATGTTTTATATCATCTGCTTGTGGGGCTGCTGTTTAATTCTAACTACCATTGTGGCATAATTGTCCCACATTACGGCTGTGTAAAAAACGTTATGATACTTTCATTGTTATGGCGTAATTGCTGACCATAAAATAAATGCTGGCCATCATAAATGTGAACATCGGCCACTACCGCCACAGTTGGGCAACTGTGTACTGCTTGTAGTTTGCTACTTCGATTGTAGNGTCATGCATTTTAGAAACCAAAATAACATTATGTTTTGCCCGAATAATAAAATATGTCTTATTTTCCATCTTAAAAGAGAATGTTTACTTTTCTATGATAACACGAATGGTAAATTTCTTCCGAAGATCATGGAATAGATATCACAACCCTTGCGTTCATAGTCTGCAATGCTACCAACTNGAATGGTAAATTTCTTCCGAAGATCATGGAATAGATATCACAACCCTTGCGTTCATAGTCTGCAATGCTACCAACTACTCTAACACGTTTTTATATAGAACCTTCTTAAGGAATTTTGAATACAGTTCACACATAAAAGTTGAATTATTAACCTTGCTACAGACTCCATTCATGTTAGCATCACAAGTCATTACTAGGAATTATGTGTTTTGTTTAAAATAGTATCATATAAGTTTCGGACTAATTTCAGGTGGTATGTAAAATGCTAAATAAAGAATTTTTTTACATTTTATGCTTTGCAGGATTTTAGTCCAGAAACTATTTTTTTCATATTAATAGTAATGTCACGTGATCATTTTACTTTACAAATATATGAAATAAAAGAAAAGGAATTGAATTCACATACATTATCTGCCATTTCAAAAGAACATATTGCTGGCCTATCATAAATGGCACACAAGATAGGCGATAATGTCACCAGCAGAAACAGTTGGCATGTCAAAAATGGCCCTTAAGGATGATGCTAATGTTTCGTCAGTGATAAGTAATAATTGGCATGCCATAAATGGCCCTTAAACTTGCTGCTCTTACGTCCTCAGCAGTAAGCAACAATTAATATGTCGNATAATTGGCATGCCATAAATGGCCCTTAAACTTGCTGCTCTTACGTCCTCAGCAGTAAGCAACAATTAATATGTCACATGGGGCCCATTAGCATAATAATTCTACGTCCGCACCAGTAAGTATTAGTTGCTGCTAATATTCCCCCAACATTAGGTAACAGTTCGCATGCAATAAAATGCTCAAACATGTATGATGCTGATAATTTTCTAGCAGTAAGTATCCGTTAGCATGTTTTATATCATCTGCTTGTGGGGCTGCTGTTTAATTCTAACTACCATTGTGGCATAATTGTCCCACATTACGGCTGTGTAAAAAACGTTATGATACTTTAATTGTTATGGCGTAATTGCTGACCATAAAATAAACCTTAATTGCTGACCATAAAATAAATGTGAACATCGGCCACTACCGCCACAGTTGGGCAACTGTGTACTGCTTGTAGTTTGCTACTTCGATTGTAGATAGAATAGCAGTAACCGTGAAAAACAACTGTTATAGCAAAATGTATTCAAATTCTTAAAATTAGTATCTACATAATTGTTTGGAGTATTTCCATGTGTAAATAACAAATCATGCTCCTAAAAGTTAATGTTTTAAAGCTTATTTCACTATTACCTTTTCAGTATCTTCTATTCAGCAGGAAATAAGTGTGAAAACATTTTTTTGCCACAATTATATTATATATAGTTGCTTGTACATGAAAAACTAATTTGAGTATATCATTGCGATCCGTTACTGGAAGTCTGATTCACAAATTCTTAATCCGTCAATGAAAATCTAATATTGTTAGGACTTCTTAGCATGTAACATCACGGTCTCATTTCACAAATTACTAGTGGTTAAGTTATTACTGAAAAAAAAAAAAAGTGATTTCAATGTAAATCATAGAGGTTATTTGGTCCAACTAAACATAAACGCAATAAAAGGCTAAATAAATGTAATTTAGGAATCTGAGGTCATACACACTTTGCCTATAACAAAATTGTTACGTTTCGTATGACTCGCCAAGTAGCATGCCATATTTAAATTTTTCTACGTATTTTTGACAACGCCCATTATTTCTTTCAAAAGTTAGTAACAGTCTGTTTCAGTATGTTAACACTCCCAATACACTACACTAAAACAGCACATCACATGTATCCAGGACGGGATTGTATTACAGAAACGGAACGTAAATTACACGGGCAATATCGAAATAACAAAATAAACGTCGTATTAACAAAAGCTGAAAAATAATAGACTGGTGAGTTTGGTAACTTGATATCCACCGGTAATTCACATGTTGTACAATGCAGACGTAACGGAAATTGGGAGCCAAGCTAACCATAAACATGGCGCTTCTAAACGTAAACAGGCCTGCAAGGGAAAACCGCATAAAAGAAAAGCACCGTCATTGTATGCTAGGGTTTTAAAATATTTGATACGAAACAACCAAATGTGTCCCCTCCAGTGTTTTCTGAAAACTGAAATAAGTCCTTTAGAAATAATGAGGTATTTTACAATTACCGTACTTATAAAAACAATTCATTAATAATTGACCTAAGAACTACTTTCCTTGTTTNAATGAGGTATTTTACAATTACCGTACTTATAAAAACAATTCATTAATAATTGACCTAAGAACTACTTTCCTTGTTTCTCTATCCATTTCTCTTACTGTTTGTAATTTTAACTTGCTATAAAATTAACTTTCACATTTATAAAAACAAGTGTAAATAATATATGAATTATACCAAAAAATTCGGTATTTAAAGGTACATTAAAAGAGAAATTTCATCGAAGCTATGGCGCCGCATAGCTTCTAAGACAACAGATACATAAACATCTTGTTGTGACTGCCAGTACATCCGTTTGTGGGGAACGGAGTTCTAGCCAGATAGAAATATTATGCCTAAAACTCTGAGAATTTCATTTCTGCAAACATGTAGGTTAAGAACGAGAGGCTGACCTACATAACAATTGGTTTCTTCTACTAAGAGAGACACCAGATCGTAAGATAAAAGAGACGGAAATGCATCGACAGGGCACTTCATCTGTTTTNTTCTTCTACTAAGAGAGACACCAGATCGTAAGATAAAAGAGACGGAAATGCATCGACAGGGCACTTCATCTGTTTGTTAATCAAATCTTCAGCATTTGGATGAAATTCAACATCTCGCTCTGGATGTAGACATGAAAAAAATATATTGTTAGGTAGCCACTGCACTGTTTCAGGAAAAAGCTTTCTTTGGTGGTAGCACTGCAATATTGTGGCGCTCGGCCTCNTTCTTCTACTAAGAGAGACACCAGATCGTAAGATAAAAGAGACGGAAATGCATCGACAGGGCACTTCATCTGTTTTTTAATCAAATCTTCAGCATTTGGATGAAATTCAACATCTCGCTCTGGATGTAGACATGAAAAAAATATATCGTTAGGTAGCCACTGCACTGTTTCAGGAAAAAGCTTTCTTTGGTGGTAGCACTGCAATATTGTGGCGCTCGGCCTCTGACGTACTTGGAACGTGATTATTAGCATCATACTCAGTTACATTTTCATCTGCAGTGCCTGAATATAGCACCTACTAGACATTTCAGTCACCATTTATAAGGATGCAGTCTGTTTAAACTTTAAAATGTCTTGTTAATAGATGTCAACTCGTCAAGATAATCCTGAGAAAGCAGCAACTTGAGTGCACAAAGAAGTAATAAGGTATATGGGTGGCCTAATTATCATGCACAGAAAGCCTACACCACACCCATAAAGTAAATTAAACATTAATCAAATATCTCATAAACATTCAGTTTTAGAGCTAGACGGGTGAAATTAATATATAGGTGGTAAGTGAGTGGAGAGAGCCGTTGAGGGTGAAGTTAGGTGAGTGTGAAGCAGCGCCGTAATGAAATGGCGGGGGAAAAGAGGAGATCCCTGAGAAAACCCGCCGACCATAGGCATCGTTCGGCACGATTCCCACTAGTTGGAATCCAGAGTGAACCGGCTGGGAATTGAACCTGTTTCACCTGAATGAGAGGTGAGCATTCTAACCGCTCAGCCACCGTGACCTCGAAATTCGTATATGGGTCTGTGAAAAATATATCAGTGAAATAAAACAATATAGTCTTTTGCCATTTTTAATTTCAATAAAAATGAATTATTTATTAAATAATATGAACTCGTATAAAGTAATCAAAGTGGAATAAACTTGCAGATTTGTAAGGAATTACATTATATTTTTCAGTTATTACACTAAAAATAACTTAATCTAACATTCATGTTGTGTTGGGATTGTACAGTGACGATAGTCGCGTTCTACCAACTTTGTGATTCGTGTTTAAATCCCGCTGTAAAAGAAAAAATTATCTTCAAAATTTATATTTAATTTGGTGGTGAATAGCCTCATAACGATAATTAAATATATGTTGTAATCTCTCCTTATCATTTGTGTAAATGCAAAGTTTACTATAAAATTTACAGACAGGTTCCGTGATTTCACGAAAAATTGGTGAAATTTACAGAAATTCCGTTACTTAATAAAAAAAGTGTCCGTAGTTTTACAAAGACTTCAGGATAATTTTTTACCAGTGTATTTATTTAATTCTCGGAACTATTTTCTCACAGTGTAAATATGAAATCTTATTGTAAATAGCTCAAATAAGCGTTCATCCAAATTTCTTTCTGACAGCTGCCGCATACAGGCAGACCTTGAACTTTACCCAAGTGACTTTATATGAGCTATTATTTTTTCCAGATACATTTCAGGTAGTAAAAACCTACCTTTCTTTGAGTATATTATCTTCAGTTATTTTGTTTGACTTGCTAATCCTTCATGATAGATAATGTCAACCTCTAAAGGCGAAGTCACCGTAACATCTCCTACTGTTTTTGTGAAATGGCGCATGAGATATGGTGTCGTTAAAAAGGAACATTTGATTTAATTCAATCCATTCGATACCTGCCATATATTTTCATATTCCATCTGACATTACAATATGCCATTATACATCTTACATTTGCAATTACGGAAACCTGTGTTGCCATTAGAAGAAGAATTTCCTCTTGAGTTAAATACGATATAAGAATTAAGAAAGAGTTTCATTGACATTGGTGATAGGTAATTAAAAAGATGTTTAGTTATCACTTCAGAAAATACCACTTATATACCTTACCAAAAATGCGCTGAACTAAAATAATATATAAAAATATATTAATCCATGAAAAAAACCATAAGTCAGGTGTAACTCGGGATTGCGAAAGTTGGCGAAGCACCAAGAGCAAAGTTGAAAATTTGGAGTTTATTGAGTTCCGAAGGATATTCTGCCGGAAGTGTGCAATGAGCAAACCGTAGGTAAATTAAATCACTACTCCCCATAACGAACAATGTTTGCAGCCAAATTAAGGTTTCTCGACCTGGCAGAAACGTTAATATTTACCTAAAATCTCAAAAACTGTGCGTCTACAAAAAATACTAAAATAAAACTGTTGGAAATTTAATTCTACGCAGTAAATTTCCCATTAAAATACATTCTTTTCTCGATTGTTACAAATAAATTCCAACATATCTAATTCGCCCCAAATTCTCGTATGTCAAATTGATTTCAAATTCGAAACATTATAGGAAACGATTCGTGTTAATTTTATGTCTCCATTCTCTGATACACTTTCTGGTTATTTTTCTTCCACAGATTAGCACGCCTTTCTCTTATGTTACACACAGTATCGTTTATTATATTCACATTTCACACTGTTAATTGCCCTCATAACAAAACCTTCATTACTTTGTATTTGTGCGAAATACCGTTAAACTGGTGGGCATTAATTATAAGTACTCTTTCTAAGCATAAACATATTGTAGATTCTACATTTTTTTTATTTTGCAATGTCAAAATAGTAGTTTTGGTTTTTTAGAGGCCTACAAATAAAATAAAAGAAAACATTTACAGAAAATTTAACAACTACTATTGGAAGGCCACGTCTTAATTCACTTTTTGGGCATGCTTAGGAAACCATATTTTACAAAAAAAAACCANACCGTTAAACTGGTGGGCATTAATTATAAGTACTCTTTCTAAGCATAAACATATTGTAGATTCTACATTTTTTTTTATTTTGCAATGTCAAAATAGTAGTTTTGGTTTTTTAGAGGCCTACAAATAAAATAAAAGAAAACATTTACAGAAAATTTAATAACTACTATTGGAAGGCCACGTCTTAATTCACTTTTTGGGCATGCTTAGGAAACCATATTTTACAAAAAAAAACCATACACTGCTAAAATTAAAACGTGCAAAAATGTTCTACTAATAAGCATTTTTTTTAAGATTGCAAAAAAATTTTATTACGCAGATTTAGAGATTTCCTGTAGTGACTCGTGTTATCTTATTTTAGTGTGATTTATCCCATTTCAGCAAGTTGGTGTTTATTTTTTGTATGTCCCGAAAACAGTACAATTTTATGCTAAGTGTAAATACTTCAGATGTTTTTTTTAAAGAAATAGGTTGTTTATAATTTATTTGTCTTTCAATGTACCATATATAATTTATTTTTTGGTAAAATTAATATACTGCTTACAGTTTTTGCATACATTTTAAAGTACAAGTGCTCTAAATTATTTTATGCGATGAAATAGTACTTGCCTACAAGTTCAACAGTATTAAAAATAATAATTTTATTGAGCAAATAATATTTTTGGTGACCGGCACCTTTAACTACGCAGCCACACATTGAACACATACCGCATCAAGGCGGATGATTTACTGGCCAAACGTTACAAACTTCGGCCGGGCTCGGAAATCGTCGGTTCTTACAACAAATCATTTGTGTATTGAAGCGGAATAGTTATTTCATTAATTAGTTCACTTAACTCATACGAATAATTTCTCCCATACTTAGGTATTACGATTTTTGTTTTTATATAAAAGTAAATCATGAGTGAGTTAAGTTTTATAAGCATTCATATAGCATTTTTTGAAATTTCATATATATCCGCAATATTTAATGATGCTGCAACCCAACCAAACAAAACAACCATTCCCCGAGTGGAACGTTCCTCACCTCCTCTTACAAAGCGACACGCTGAAAGGGAAAACCTACACTGGAGAGCCAAAAAAACTGGTATAGGCGTGCATATGCAAACAACAGAGTTATGGTACCATCAGAGTAATGCGATGCAGTCGACAGCGTCTGCATAAGACAACAAGCGTATGGCAAATGTTGTTAGATCAGTTACTGCTGCTACAATGACAGGTTATCTAGATTTAAGTGATTTTGAACGTGGTGTTATAGTCGGCACACGAGAGATGGGACATAGTATCTCCGAGGTAGTGATAAAATTTGGATTTTTGCTTACGACCAATTCACGAGTGTACCATGAATAGCGGGCATCCTGTAAAACATAAAATCTTCGACATCGCTGCGGCCGGAAAAAGATCGTGAATGAACGGGACAAACGACGACTGACGACAATCATTAAACGTGACAGACCTGCAACCCTTTCTCAAATAGACGCAGATTTCAATGCTGAGTCATCAACAAGTGCCAGCGTACGAACGTTTCAACGGACCATAATTGATATGGGCTTTCGGAGCCGAAGGTACACTCGTGTACTGTTGTTGTCTGCCCGACACAAATATTTTCGCCTCGCCTGGGCTCGCCAACACCGCCATTGGACAGTTGATGAATGGAAACACGTTGCCTGGTCTCACGAGTCTCGTTTCCAATTGTATCGGGAGGTTGGACGTTCACGGTTATGGAGACATCCTCATGAATCCATGGACCCTACATTTCAACAGGGGACTGTTCAAGCTGGTGGAGGCTCTGTCATGGTATGGGGCGTGTGCAGTTGGCGAGAAATGGGACCCCTGATATGTCTAGATACGACTCTGACCGGTGACAGACACGTAAGAATCCTGTCCGATCACCTGCACCCATTCATGCCCATTGTGCATTCCCACGAACGTGGACAATTCCAGCAGGACAATGCGACACCCCACATTACGACAGTTGCTACCGAGTGGCTCCAGGAACACTCTTCTGACCTTAGACATTTCCATTGGCTTCCTAAATCACCAGACATGAACATTATTAAGCATATTTGGGTTGCCTTGCAACGTGCTGTTCAGAAGAGAGATCTCCACCGCCTTGCACTCCTATGTATTTGTGGACTGCCCTGCAGGATTCATGGTGTCCCTTTGGCGTGATGACAGTCATAACAGTATAGTTTATCATTCATTCTCTTATTGCTTGCACTGGTTTAAAGGTGAAATTTTCCTCAGTTCTAAGGCTCATGAAAGTGTGAGTTTTTATGGGCAGATAGAGAAATATTTGAGGTGAATCAGAATATGTAACTTATAAAAAAAATTAATCATAAATATATTCTTTGAATTTCTTGAGACACATTTCGGAGTGAAAGGAACGCATCTACTCACATTTGACGTATGTAATATGTATAAAAAAATATAAACATGAAATGAGACTTACGTAAGTTGCATTCTCGAACTTCTTTATATTAATTATTATATCTGATTGAGAAAAATACAAATTTAACTCCCAATGCGAAAAAAAATAGCATTGAACAAAACTTTAAACATAAAAATTTCAAGCAATATTTATTTTAAAATCTTTTCTAGTTTTCCTACATGTAAAAAGTTTTTTAGTATATAATTTATTTAAGCACATTTCTTCAAATATTTTCTGTATTGTGCCACTTATTTTCCTGTCAAGGCTTCTCCGCGTGTTGCAGATTTCATTAATTAAAGTATTTAGTTTTCCTCAAATATTCTTTTACGGAGAACTGAAATTATTTTCGAATACGATTAANTTTCATTAATTAAAGTATTTAGTTTTCCTCAAATATTCTTTTACGGAGAACTGAAATTATTTTCGAATACGATTAAGACCTTCGCTATTATTAAAAGGATTATTTAAATAGAAGTAGCTATGATCATCCATAACCGTAAGATATATAAACAGCTGCTGTAAGCACTGCATTACCTGCTCAGTGTTTGTTCAAGCGTCAACAGTTCACTGAAGTCACCCGGCATACAGACAAGACGACTGGCGCGTTCGCTTTGGCACGTAACAGACTGTACTCGAAAGTATGTGGCTAGTGTTCGTCTACGACAGGCCCTCCTAGCCTTCCCACATTCCCTCGCATTCCTTGAATGTTCAACCTTTGCGGTTGCGTTCTAACCAAATGTTTTCTCAAGAATGGTGAGTCATGCATAGAAAATGGTCAACAGTTAATATATTAAGTATATAATTTTGATTACACAGAAAGCATTTTTCTACACACGAAATGGTTCCAAATGTATATCATTAAAAAAATTTATAAAAGGTAGCCAAAATATTTCAAATTCTACCACAGTATTACTTAAATGCCTAATAGCGTGAAAATCCGCTGAGAAAGTGTTACGCAATAGTACTTAAACAACCAAATATTCATATGTCTCATCTTTTGAAACGACAGACTTAGGTGGATATCCAATAGCATATTTAGTGCGCAGAAAAGTTACTGCCAGCAGACAGACTTGCGATAAAATATGTTTTACCGTTTTATGAATATAGCATGTAAAACAAACTAAGGAAGCCATCATTTCCAACATATTTCCTTATACATTTTAATAATCTTATTTTAGACCAACTGCCACACTACCGTAAGCAAAAGAGTTTGTTCGGGTTATTTCCAGAATTACCTGAGCGATAAAAAAAAANGACCAACTGCCACACTACCGTAAGCAAAAGAGTTTGTTCGGGTTATTTCCAGAATTACCTGAGCGATAAAAAAAAAATATTGTTTCAAGTGGCACCAGCATTAATGTAAATCAGCTTTTAATACTGAATCGATGAACTACATCANAAAAAAAAATATTGTTTCAAGTGGCACCAGCATTAATGTAAATCAGCTTTTAATACTGAATCGATGAACTACATCACACTTTCAAAAATTTTTCGATACCTGGATACCACTGAAACTGGATGCGATGAACTAACAATCTATCGATATGGCTTAGACATGTTACTGTTACAATAACGTGAGCATGCCTTAACTAAACGGCCCGCTTGAACATGCCATCACTCATGAGCAGTAATCAGGGCAGCCAGTTGCCGCGATCGGGACTCGCATTGCCCAAACCCCGGTAAGTAGGAATCCCCTCTACCAGCCAGGGAATCAGGCCATGTTGCGTTATGCCAGGCCGATATGAGGGCAATGCAGAGCGGTGGCAGGAGTCTTTCTCCACGTAACGCCAACCGAGATGGACGTCACAAGAAGCCTGCCGTGCCCCCCGCCGTAACTCGCCATACCTCATCAACCTTCGGATACTTATCAAGGTGGGACAATTACAATACACCAACTTGGCTCTCAGTAAGGTAGTGGATATTGTTAAATTTACAATGCTCCCCTGACCTTATAGAATTTTATGGGCTCTCCAGATGTTTTGTTATATAGCCATATAGTAACCTACAGCTTCTTATATTTATTTACCCCACATGCTTTACCATCATGAGATTTTCCCAACCTTAACCACAAGTACGGTTTGACCACAACATAAACACAGTATTAACACTACAAACACTTGCTGCAGTCCCCGCTCACGTGGTTCTCTAGGCCCTCCATCCTGCTCAAATCACGTGCTTTCAAGCGTGAAATGACGTACCCATATCCTGCAATCACACTCCGCCTGTCAGGAGGGTAACATATCCCATCTGCTAATTACTCGTAACGCACAGCCAACCCCCGAGGCCACCGAAACCAATATGGATTTCAGGCGAATGGGATTCGATACCGAGGTTGTTGCTATTCAATTTCATCGACTATTAGTGGAGATGTTCCTAATTAGATTGGTTACCCTCACTTGCAAGTTTTCCGTAGTGAAATATAACGCTGAGATCGTGAAATGCGCGTATGTTAATTTGCGAACACCTAACTGTTCCTTTTTTTTCAGTAGTCCAAACGGAACGAAACTTTTATTATATTAGGCATACCATTACCAAACATTGTAGGGCTGTGCACTCGTTGAAATGAAATTTGACATAAAATTCAGTTACTGTAGTCATTTAAGTGAGACTTATTTTAATGTATGTATATTTCTTAGATGAGAAATCGTACCAGTAGCTTGAACTAGTTTGAAAATTTCTGAGTCCATCACCCGAAGGAGTCAGTAAGCCGGAATGAGTATAACATATTAATATATAAAACTTCTCCTCATACGCGTACATTGTGAAGAATGTTAATTCTGTTTATAAAAATGTGTTGATAAGCATATGAACTGGCCTATACAGCGTAGTTTGATGAAGTGTCAGTCTGTAGTGAAAGAAGCGCGTAGGCTCGGGTACCGGGTAAATAATGAACTAGTGTGGACTTTTTAAATGTTAATATAAAAATTTTTTTAGTTTGGATATCACCTTGCGTTAGCTAGGAGGCTTAACATCGATAAAAGTATTTCTGTGCAATCTGAGTTATTGTATCACGATTTCACAAATTTTGAAGCTTTTCTTAAAAATCTTTATGTAAGAAACACAGGAAACCATGCAGTGAAGTGAAGTGATTTGAGCGGCTCTAAACAGCAATGTGTTGAGAGCCGNATGTAAGAAACACAGGAAACCATGCAGTGAAGTGAAGTGATTTGAGCGGCTCTAAACAGCAATGTGTTGAGAGCCGATGAGGGCGATGAGATTTCTTAGTTCGCTGATACGAAGGAAAGCATTCGTTACACAACGTGAGCCAAACACTTGCGTGATTAAATGTGGCGAAAAGATGTGAAATTAATATCAACCGTTTATGTGACTTTGCTTGTGAAAGTTCATCACGAAGTCCTAAAATACTGCAAGCCTTTATTAAAATAAATTTTTTTATGAAATTGTTTGTGGTAGTAAAATTGAAAGTTTTGCGACTGTTTGTTCATTAGATTTTGTATGTGTGGCAATACTGGCTGAGAAAGGTCATAGATGCTAAAGTGGCAAGTGAATGATCAGGACCAGCACAGGCCTGTAATGACCCATCGGAGATAGTTTACTTCCGAAACAAACTTTGCTTTGTACCATGTTTCAGATTACGTCACAGCGGTTGTGATCACTCTTCCTTGCGTCGATCGCTATATCTTACATCAACAAAAAAGAATGCGTCAACGTACACTTTGCGAAGACACTTGGCAGTAATTCAATTGTAATATATTTATTCTCAGAATAAAATATATACAAGTTCCTGTTATCAGAGAGGTTCCTAAAGTCCATTTGGGACGTCACTGAAATTAACAACAGGTGCGCGAAGAAGAAAATAAGTACAAATAAACACAATTACAAAAGTTAAGTAAAATTTTTTAATGTGTTCATTTAGCACGAAAGTATTGTATCTATCATCGTGAAATTGTCTGTAACACTTCACGAACCAGTTCCAAAAGTAATTATTTTACCAAAAAATTACTTTTTTGGCCAAAAAATACCTTAAAAAAAAAAAAACCACAAATGAGGAAAGCGGATTTCAAGCCCCTCGAAGCAAGAGCCGAAAAATCCTCAGTCGAGCAAGAAGATTAGAGGTTCTTAGCGGAATGAGTAACTAAATCCTCAGAGCAGGAGAAGTCCTGCTGCGTAAGGGTCCCGTCACTAGTGTGCTGACCAGTCCGTGCCGAAAGCAGCAGCTAGGGACCGCAACCGATAGACGCATGAAACTAACAGCGTGTGGATATTTTTTTAATGTTTCTTTAAGGAGGAAAAAATGTTGGTAAAACGAGTACGAGACAAAAAAAACACAACATTTAAATGTTTTTACACGCACAATTTACTATACGAATAAATACACAAACGCTATAAAACAAGGAAAATTCAGTCTCTGTCCAGGTTTTTTTTTTATTGTTCCTCGGAAGCGATGTGGGGGTGAGTTCTTATTTAGGCGTAGGTAGCAGATTCATGGTCCAAGGACAAGGCACACTATTTTCGGAGCAGCTGTGCTTTCCTCCACGCGCGTGTCCAGTCAAGTTCATACCTGTCGCAGACGTGCCGCCGCTGGTCGTCGAAAAGTTTTGTCAGCTTTCGCAGCGAAGGACAGCCGTATTCGAACTGCACGTCGATGATTTCAGCTTTGTTTTTGCACAAGTCGCTCAGCCATTTTTTTCTGCTCGGGCCCCGCCATGTAAACCAGTCCTTGCGGATACCGCATCAGGAAGTCGCGCAGCATATTTCCCACTTGGTGGTACGGAATCTTGCCTTCGTGCCACTCTAGTTCGGGGTGGTACTTGGTCAGCCAGTCGTTCATCTTCTTGATTTTCTCGTCCAACAGTTTCCACGAATTAGAGGGACGGAAGGAGCACGTGCGCGTCTAGCCATCGTCGTAGGACATTGCAAATTATCTGTGTTTTGGGACAGGATTCATAGAGTAGGAGGTGGAGTTATACGCCATGACGTCACAGGTGGAGGTCGCGGAATGGGGGTCGGCCATGATATCGGCAAAATGGCCGGTTTTATTCCTTAAACCACTTCCGAATTTAATTATCTCACCCAAAAATTTAATTTTTTTTAAACAAAAAAATTACGAAAACTTGAATAATGAGGAAAGCGGATTTGAAGATCCTCGAAACAAGAGCCGAAAAATCCTCAGTCAAACAAGATGATTAGAAGCTGTTAGCGGAATAAGCCACTAGATCCTCAGAGCTTGAGAGAAGGATTCGAGACTACGAGACAGGACAAGCGCCCATCTGTCGACCTACCCTCTAGATGCAAAGCTCTATGACTTGGCTCGTGACATGAGAGCAAAGTCTGCCTATCCGATACAGCACAGGTATCAGGTGCGGAGATGGAGTCGAAGGTCTCGCGGCTTTTCCTGTAGCGAATTTTTTTACTCATCGGGCAATCCAGCCATCGGGCCTATCTCGGGTTCGTATTACATCTGGTGCAGACACCACCGTGGCTCGCTGCTCTCCCGACACAGCCACTATTACCTCAAGACATTCCGTCTGTGGTCACAACTTCAGATTAAAGAATTTTAATTTTTGCAGCCAACAACATTAAACCAAGGTGAACTGGAGAATTATTTTTTTTTAGTAATACGCCAACATAGAGGAGATAACAACCCAACTACTGGTCAGTTCACTGCAGCATCTGTACAGCAGGAATTGTAGTTACCCATCCGTCATGGCATGTTGGCTACGTCACTCTGTCTCACCACTGCCACAGAAAACTTATTATCCCTGTAGCTACTGCGACAAGGCATTTTCGCATCGACACACCTCACGTCGGAACTCGTATTTGCTTTACGCCAAATCCATTTCGAAAATCTCTAACTTGCATCCGTTTTGAAAAGCTATTTTTCCAATCATCGGTATAACTACACGCATAATGTTGGACTTTGACTTACTGCGTAGTTTATAAAATCGATTTTATTTATTTAAAAAATTTTAGTTTTCCAATTACTAAAANTAAAAATTTAAGTTTTCCAATTACTAAAAAATTTTTTTTGTGTAGTTTTATATTTACACGTGCAGTACAATGGCGCATTATACATTACTTTTTAATGAAATTTATTTTAATTCTGTGCCTTTAAATATTGTGTGAACATTGACTAGCCAATCACCTAGTTCAAAAGTGATTGCAGCTGGTCAATCACATGCAGGCATTCAGATATCGCATGTAGGAGTAAGTCTGCAGTAGTAGTCTTTTCATCAATCTCGCAATATTTTCAATGAATCAGCACCGCAAATCAGCACCAAAATCAGTACTGCACGCACTAATAAATATAAGAGCATAAATTTAAGTATTATTTAAATTTTTCAATATTAATACACATAACATTTCAAAATACGACTCTACACCATTATATACGTTTGCTACAATGTTTTTTTTTTCGTATCTGATGAATAAATTACAAACAAGTGGTTATAATAACAAACCTGGTTGCGTTTCGATTTTTTAAATAATTTATTAACGTTATGAAATATGCCGAGAACAGTTTTATCCCTGATGTATTTTTGTAATTCTACTAACAAATGACAGTGTCTTGATTTTAAGCAGTGATGTAATTCACCGTGACCAGACTTATTAGAATGTTTTCCATGTTTCAATAATAAAGAGAACACGATGTGCCGGAAAGTCTGTATTCAAAACTAATCATTTTGTTATCCTTTCAGCTATAAATTAATAGCACTCAATACACAAATATTTTTTTCATACAAACGCCTTCATTAATTATCAGACGTTAAGGCAGCCATTTTTAATGAAAATAATGATGCCACATTTGCCCCATGGCGGAATTTTGTGTGGTCAGGGAAATCCTTTGTGGCTTTATTGGACGCCAATCACGTCGTCAGGGCGGAACGAAATTGTTTGTGACGTAGAGAAAGAGAAGTTTCGACCAGGAGCGCCTGCGGATATATGACTATGCAAGCCTGCAAAACTAAATTGCTCTCTTTGCTGATGTCAGGCACGTCACAGCACGAGGATTTGTAAACCAATTATCCTTCGTGTGATCCCACTCACACTCAAATAATTTCCGTCCTATCGATTAAAAATAATTGCGAAGCATTTGTTTAACACCCGGCCTAATTTTTTATTTAAACTGAACCACACATCGCTCTCTTAAATTTATATATCATCTATTAGTTTATTTGATTCCGATGCAATATTATCAAAATTGGCAGTGCAAACAAGTTGAAGTTTGAAAATAATGTTTGCTAGTATAAGTTGGTAAAATAATAAGTTCACTCCATTCAAATGGAGTCGCAGTTAAAAATTAACAATTTATCATTCATTGGAGGATCAGCATGATCCAAATTTAACTATAGGAACGATAATAAGACATAAAATTATTGACAGCTGTAAAGTAATATTTGCTTTAGTGTATAACTCCATAATATTATGTTTACTTTTTTACAAAACTTAGTAAGAAAAAGCTTTACAAATTTCCTTATATTTTATAAATCCGACAAAGCCAGAATTTTTTTTTATGTATTATGAGGTGACTGCATTAACCAGCAATATTTAGTTCTCATTGTAACAGCAGTTATAAAAAAATTTAAGTGGAGAAATGTGTAACTGCATAACGTTTACAAATGAACGACTAAATTAAGCAGTGGCACGCTCTCTCTCTGTCACGGTATTTGAATCGTGTCAATATTCGCCATTAAACATAAACAAAAAATATTTAGTGTGGATATTAACATGAATAAATAATTTTCTGTAAATTTTAAGTATGTTTCAGAGATTTGGACTAACACAGTGCCCTAGGTCGGCTGTACCTTGCATCATAACTTGACTCAAGAGTAATATGACATAAGATGGGTAAAAATTACGGCTGACACAATACCAATTTTTCTCGCCTCCGATTCTCAATACCTATGCAGAAAATGTACCTTAATTCCAATGGAAATTCCAAGAAGATTATGTCAATAATATCTATTGAACTGAAAAAAAAACATGAACATTTACTTACTAAGAATAGAAACATGTAAACACAAATAATATAAATCAACTTTTACAAAAATATGTATTTTTTGCTGTATACAGTTTCTTGCCTGTCAAACATGAAAAATGAACGAAAAACTTGCAAATATAATTATAATGAGATCATAATATACAAAAATACAATAAAAAATTTGCAATTAAATTTTTCCTATATTTGGAGAACAGTTTTTCAAGTTTTTGTTTACAAAGACCAACATTGTGAGTCTATCAGGGTCCAACCTATTACGTTTACTATCACATATTACACCATCTGTGCAGAACAGTCTTTCCGAAAACTCTATTGCAAGGGGAATAGCCAAAAATGTGTTTGCTAATTTCCTTAGCTTGGATGAGACTGATTTTTTTTACAATATTCAAGAGCATGTACATCTGCAGATAGAAGTGGCTCTTGCAAGTACGAAATAACTTAAGATGCTGATGAGAGACTGTGTTTATTTCGCATGTAGAGGCAGAACCTTTGTTGATAATACCTGAATACAGTTTCCACATTGGATGTAGTTTGATTCATGATATTTCACTTTTTTAGTTGTCATCGTCAATGTTCTGTAACAAAAAACAAAGTAATGTCTTGCATAGCAGTTACAGCCGTACACCAACATAAAACCACTTTGGTCACATGCTTATCCCTATATTTTCAGTCTGGATTACAGGATAGTTTTGCCAAATTTTTATTTTGTAATTTTAATTATACTTTTTTGTAAAGTGTCCGCAGTTATTTTTAAGACAAATTAATAAAAAAAAGAGCAGTGTTCTGCACTTATAAATAACTAAAATAAATTGTAATTTTGTCCAGTTGCAAAAAAAACACAATTTTTTACATCGTTTTTATGGTCACTGAAGCACATTTTGTCAGTTGTTTTTTTTTTTCATACTATAGTGAAATATATTTTTATTTGCTAAGAAATAGTAAATCTCCTAATTACAGTTTGAAAAGAAAATATGAACTTCAAAGTTCTGAAGCTGCGAAAATATGACAGCTCCCAATTTTTTGGAGGTGAAAATTGGATCAAATATAGTCTTACATTCAGGTATATAGTACAGTAGTTGTCATAGTTTCAGAACCTAATACTTAGTAATGCTTACCTTTACATTAGTTGGCAGTGCATTTTCAACAAACAATCCATTAACAGCTTCAATGAGTTTCTTATTTGTATGTTCAAAGGACTCTTTATTCCTGAACACAGAACCCTTGAATCTGGCATCAAGCATTCTAGAAAGACACACTTAAGTTTTCTCAAAATCTTTGTAACTTTGATGATGGGTATTATTTCTGGAACGCTAACGCTGGATGTACTTACGGCAAAAGCAGTATTGCCGAAAAAACTTAAAAAAATGTACAATATTTTCCAGAAGACCCCATTGCCGTTTACTGTCGAAAAATCTAAACAAAGTTGGTTGAACTAATTTGTTAGGGTATTTCTGAACGGCATTACCGGAAGACAGGTTGAAGCTAGCAGTGGAACTTGATGGAGTAATTGCATCACTTTTGGTTTCAAAGTTAGACTCATCAACAAGCTGGTCAGCTAAAATTTTTGATGAAGTTGAGCTCGTAACAGTTTGCACTTTCTGTTTCTTAGATGCGTTAGAAATGAAAATCCCATGTTTAATCATAAGTGCT
Source organism: Clitarchus hookeri (assembly GCA_002778355.1). Lineage (NCBI taxonomy): Eukaryota > Metazoa > Arthropoda > Insecta > Phasmatodea > Phasmatidae > Clitarchus > Clitarchus hookeri. Next base: position 24,064 of record NQII01009959.1, read on the forward strand.
TGATCAAATTTCTGGTAGTGTGGCTTTTGCCACCACGTGATATTGGAGTTGAACATAATGTACAAACCGCAAAGTTTCCATCAATATAATCAATATTAAAGTAGTTCCACACTTGACTTACCATGTCTTAATTCACCACAATGAAGCATATTAAACTATTTCCATCAAGTCACAATCCTACAAAACACCCACTTGTTCACAATTCATACACTTCCGCTTAACATCAACAACAAATCAAAACCATAGAATAGTGAATTAAGAATGCATGTGTTTCTAGCGCAAAAATTAATACTTGTTACACACCAAATGTACCACATAGTTTTGGAACCATAAGTAATAATAGTCAATACATTGCTAAAAACGTGTAAAAAACATTTCAAGGAGTTTCATACATTAAAAAATTCCACTGCCTCAAAAACGAAAATGTCACAAACATGAAATATGTACTGTACAAAAAATGTACTTGTTCTTTATCTATAACATTAAATTTTTTCATATACCTGTTTTGTTGTAATGGATAATTTTTTTTATTTATATTGACATTTTTATATAGTTGAAAGAAAAAATGCATATAAAAGTATGTCTTTGTTGTGGAAACGTCGCGCGGCGAATCTCTTTCGTAAAAATAAGACCCCACTACAGCCTACTGTTTACACTCCACAGTCCGCACATTACTGACATGGCTGCCGACGTACGAAATATGTTTCTTTCCCACACAATAAACGCGTTTTGCACCCGTTTGTAAATAAATCAGTTTCCATCTCACATATATGCTGTTTAACGATTGCTTAAATATGTAGGCGTTTCTACGTGGTGTGTAATTTACGATATCAAATTGATGCTATTCTCCACCTGTGGCACACAGGGTGGTTTATAGGGTCGGAGTTAATTCCTCCAGGCACAGACTATAAGGTGCCTGGGATTTGAGGGTATTAGAATAAGGTTGTCTGTTGAATGTTTCAGTTAACTGGATGGATATATTGTCTCGAGTTTAAACAAAAACAATATACAGAANCTTTCCCACACAATAAACGCGTTTTGCACCCGTTTGTAAATAAATCAGTTTCCATCTCACATATATGCTGTTTAATGGTTGCTAAAATATGTAGGCGTTTCTACGTGGTGTGTTATTTACGATATCAAATTGATGCTATTCTCCACCTGTGGCACACAGGGTGGTTTATAGGGTCGGAGTTAATTCCTCCAGGCACAGACTATAAGGTGCCTGGGTTTTGAGGGTATTAGAGTNTAAGGTGCCTGGGTTTTGAGGGTATTAGAGTAAGGTTGTCTGTTGAATGTTTCAGTTAACTGGATGGATATATTGTCTCGAGTTTAAACAAAAACAATATACAGAAACACTTCCGAGGTGTGGTACTCTATTTTGGCTAACTCGAGTTAACTGTGGGCGATGTCGTGGTGGAGGGGGGCCTCTCTAGGTGGCGACTTGATACTTAACTAATGTGCTGGTGTGGTACTGGTATGTTGCCGGCTGTGGATGAGATCCGGTGATGTGGGCGGCCTTGGAAAAGGCCCGCGTTTGGTGACGTCTCCCCTGGACTGCTGTCCTGGGTTCGTTCTGATGTCCTCTCGCGATTTCTTGGCGTAACTCTTCTCTCGGCTCGGTGATAATAAACTGTCCTACTGATGTACTCATGTACTGTTGTTCTGTTGTGGCCGGGGGTCCGATCTCCCCCAGCCGCTCTCTGCGCGACTGATTTTCAACTGATGGCTGATCTGATCTAACTTCTCTGCACTGCGATATTCAACTGTCTGCTCGTGCTCTCTGTGCGGTAATCTTCTGACTGTTACCTATCCTCCCCGCAAAGAGGCTTATATCCTTTCTAGCCTCGCTCCCTAATTTCCTGCACGCATCCCCTTGTTGGGATGAGGGGGTGGGTGGTGTCCTTTCAAAGTGTGTCAGCTTCTNTGCCACTCTAAATAATACTCTTAATTACGCCATGCATCAAAATTCTGCATTGGAACAGTTCGTGGTTACAGTGCGTGACAAGTTTAGTACGCCATGGCTACTTGGTAAAATGGTAAAAGCAGATGGCAGTGAGTGAGATTGCATTAAATATTAATACAGTTTTATCATACTTAAATAAAGTGCGGATCTAGACCATACTTTTATGGCGATCTCATATAATATGATACATATTGTGTCGTGTTTCAATTACAACACATCATCTTCGTTGCCCGTGGGTCGGTGCAGTGGTAAGCAAGCATTAAATTGGATAATTAAAGGAAAACCTCTCTTACCATTGAAAAATTAATAAGGTTTAATGTTTTAAGGCTCACGAAAATATAGGCCGCATATGAGGTATGTTAGAAAATGTGTAACTAGGCTTTTAAACAGGTTAATTATGNAGGCTCACGAAAATATAGGCCGCATATGAGGTATGTTAGAAAATGTGTAACTAGGCTTTTAAACAGGTTAATTATGGTTCCCTAATATATTGTGTAGTGTCGTTTACTCTTTTGTATTGAAGATACGAATGCTATCTTAATTATTTCATAGTCGAACCATCGTTGAATGCAATTTTTAGTGACGGGAATAAATAATTTTTACAACGTATAAAAAAAAAACATTCGAAAATTGATAGAGCAAACATTTTCGGCTTTAATTAAATATAAATTTTGCCGGAACCGGGAAAAGTGTATGTTAATTTCTGTCAATCAACAAGAGTTCGATACAGGTTCAGCCTATGTGGAAAACCAAACCAAAGAGTTGTTGCTGTGCAGCATAACCTCAAAAATCCTGTTAAGCGGGACAATGATTTATAAAAACTAACCGATTTATTCTCGATTCTTCGATACCTGTAATAATCGAGGGTATTGTGGTGTCGAGGAATCGATTACGACATTCCCTAGTAAAAAGGAAGCTAAATGAATTCTTGGCCATAATGGAATAAGATTTTTCTGTGGCAAATATATCCTTGTAGAGAAATAGAAAAAAAACTAGCGTTACACAATTAGCATTCTGGAAGGAACAAAATTCATTGTCTGAAAATCAATTTCAAAGTATGATAAATTACTTTATTATGTTAGTGATATTACCGAGGTAACTTTTCCATCAAAAGTTAATGTCATAGAGGAAGTAGAGCAAATGTGAACAAATTATGTAAGTTTACGATTCAGAAAATTTCAATTGGAAACAAATTGATTAAATAATGATCTAATATTTCAGGTTTCAAATCACGGAACTTCGATTTTATTACATATTTATGTGGTATTACGAAATTTTATATAACAGCATCAACATTCTTGTGTTATATAATAGGAGTGGTAGGTAATATCGGCAGGTAGATAGAGATTCATGAGCAGATTATTTTAACTCGATAGTAATAACGTAAACATGAAAATGTCCACATTTATGAAATTTACGTTTATCATTGTAGGTTAAACAGAGAATGAAAAAGTGTATAGAGAACATTTTACAGGAAAAACGTAACCACGTTTTTTTTAAGGAAATTTCGTGTAAGATATGTAGATGATTTTCTCTGCCCATTTACTTGTAGATATATAGAAAAACAATTCTGACTAGAATGAATTGGCACTATCATGATGATAGCACCTCTCTAAATTTTTTATACATCACCAATTTTGCGTAATGGTGATCGTCTGTGGAGTTTCCCCTGCACACAGAGGACGCCTGCACTTTGTATCTCTAGTGCATTTGTCTGCATCTTCGGTTATTTTATTGATTGTTTTTGACAGTCACTTTAGATGTATAGACTTGGAGATCGAATCAGCCAAGTTCTCTTGCGCTGAAAAGTTTTGAGCTTCTTATAAGAATACGAGTCCGTAAGACCTGGGAGGGATGCGATTTGTTTCAACTTTTCTTGTCGTAACTGAAGATTCCCTCACATCTTGGTTGGAATGCACTTAAGTAACCTGCTGTTAGGTAGGTAATCTAGGAAACTACAGATTTCAGGGGATTTCTTGATGATACAGTCACTTTGGTGTCATTATAATGTTTGGTAGATTGACCAGCCTGATAACTGCATGTGCGAATTAATTGTAAGTAAGTATTATTTCTATTGAAATTACACGAAAAATAATAGTTNTATATAACAGCATCAACATTCTTGTGTTATATAATAGGAGTGGTAGGTAATATCGGCAGGTAGATAGAGATTCATAAGCAGCTTAATTTAACTCGATAGTAATAACGTAAACATGAAAATGTCCATATTTATGAAATTTACGTTTATCATTGTAGGTTAAACAGAGAATGAAAAAGTGTATAGAGAACATTTTACAGGAAAAACGTAACCACGTTTTTTTTAAGGAAATTTCGTGTAAGATATGTAGATGATTTTCTCTGCCAATTTACTTGTAGATATATAGTAAAACAATTCTGACTAGAATGAATTGGCACTATCATGATGATAGCACCTCTCTAAATTTTTTATACATCACCAATTTTGCGTAATGGTGATCGTCTGTGGAGTTTCCCCTGCACACAGAGGACGCCTGCACTTTGTATCTCTAGTGCATTTGTCTGCATCTTCGGTTATTTTATTGATTGTTTTTGACAGTCACTTTAGATGTATAGACTTGGAGATCGAATCAGCCAAGTTCTCTTGCGCTGAAAAGTTTTGAGCTTCTTATAAGAATACGAGTCCGTAAGACCTGGGAGGGATGCGATTTGTTTCAACTTTTCTTGTCGTAACTGAATATTCCCTCACATCTTGGTTGGAATGCACTTAAGTAACCCGCTGTTAGGTAGGTAATCTAGGAAACTACAGATTTCAGGGGATTTCTTGATGATACAGTCACTTTGGTGTCACCATAATGTTTGGTAGATTGCACAGCCTGATAACTGCATGTGCGAATTAATTGTAAGTAAGTATTATTTCTATTGAAATTACACGAAAAATAATAGTTTTGAGATTGACTCTAATGACACTATCCCATATTTAAGTTTAACATGTCGTGGGAGAAGCTTTGCTGTTTTGCATTACGACGGTATTTTCAGAGGCCCAAAGAGTCCCTTTCTTCAAAATCCAGCGTGTTGTGTTAAGTACAACGTTCATATGCAAAGTCTTGAGTTATTGATTAGATTATTGCGAATCTAACCGTCCAAATTAAAATATGTAGCGACGTTTAAAAATGTTAAATTATGTACAATTTTCGTGATGGCAAAAAATTACAGCTCTTCCCTAGTGTATTGTGGCTTTTTGCATATGCATATAAGCCTAAAAAACCAATCATGATATGGATTACCATGACCACCTGCAATTGCTCATGGAAAAAAATTTATTTTTCATCTGCAGATTTTTTAAATCTTGTGAATTCTTACATTACCCGTAAGCTTTTACTTCCCCTAGCTGCCCTTAAAATAAACAAGATAAAATTAGCACTGAAACGGATTTCTCTTACGAACAAGGGAAAAAATATTGAACGGTTTAATGTCGATAAAAGATTACGTGTGTGTTGGGTACGTACTTTCGTACAAATGGAACGAAGCGCTGAAATAATGAATCTTGACGAACTTCAGGCCATGTTCCGGTGTTTGCTTGGTGTTACGATAATGAATAAGGTAGGGCAGAAATTTAATCTACAAGTTATTACGCATGAAATAGCGAAATAAACATATTTTATCAGAAAATAAAACAACAATATTTATGCTATATTTTTGTATGGAGAGATATGTAGAATATGAATGGGAATACTGGCAAAAGAGGATGGGGGATCGGATATGGATTCGACTTGATGCCAAATTTTGACGTCACTTGGCTGCCATATTGGATATGTACAACCTTGACATTGGCCCCAGTGACCTTTGACCTTAAACCCAAAATTAAAAAACATTGTAAACAAACCCATAAAATCACAAAAATTCCAAAATTTTTCCAATAAATCCTTGACCCCACGACCATTGGCCGATAGCATTAAAACAAACAAATTATAAAAAATTCCAAAAATTTAAAAAAAAAACTCGACATGAAAACCAAAATTAATTTTAAAACAAGAATTTCCAAAAATTCTAAAAAAATTCTAAGAACTTTGGAAAAAAATCGCAAAAAATTACAAACAATTTTCAAAAAATTTATTTTTTCATAAGATATTAATTAAATCTTTATTATTTTATGGAAAAGTAGGTGACAATACCTCGCTGCTCGTGTAGTTTCACTTGCCTTAAAACGTACTGCGTACATGTTTTAACCATGTACACAGCTCTATGCACACAGCTGTATTAGCACTTTTACAGGCCAGAACATACATGTCATCAGGTAACTGGATTTAGCGTATATGCTTCCAAACAATTTTCATACCTGCATGGTTTAAGATAACCGTGAAGTCTTTACATGTGGGAAGTGCAGTGTTAGCCCTTTTACAGGTCCACACCTGCATGGTGTCAAGTAACTTGTGTTAGCGTACGTGCTTCCATGCTGTTTTCTCACGTCCACACTTGCACAGTGTCTGGTAACTATCTCCGCTTTGGACTTTTCTTCTGTGTCGTGTAACACGATCACCGCATCACAATCGGCAGCTACATATAGCGTGTTCTCCATCGAGCGGGCTTGTAGTTTCAGTTTAAAAATAATATCATACAGTAAAAGTTATTTTTTTCATGTTTAACCCCTCACACCGGTGTGTGGATTGGTGTGTGTGTGTGTGGTGCATGAGGTGCTAAGTGCGGTGCATGCAGTGCTAAGTGTTATGTTAAGTGTAGTGTGTGCGGTGCTGAGTGTGTGTGAAGTGCTAAGTGCGGTGCTAACTTCAGTGCTGAGTGTGGTGCTAAGTGAAGTGCGTGTGGTGCTAAGTGCGGTGTGTGTGGGTCACAAGTTAAAATAAATTCCCCATATATGAAAAATTAATTATAGAGTCTTACTTATATATCCAAAAAATGGGTATTTTATTTAATAATTTCTCTTAAAAAGATATATCCAGGCCCTGTGTATATGAAGTCGCTTTCTTAGTAAACTTTACCAAACAGAAATTTGTTGTAATGTGTGTAATTTCACTTTGCACAAAACGTGCCTAGAACTACAGTGGACACTCACCTAATTTCGCCATTTGTCGTTGACAGAATTTTGGACAGTTTACTGAACATAGCAGCACGACAGCGGACGCCTACCAGGCTTCCCAATTGGCCATAACATGACTGAAACTTTGTACAGACCGTCCACAAAGGGATAAACGGAAAAAATTTCCCAAAATCTTCTGTATGCTAGAAACGTACCTACTTCGTTCCATTCTGCTTTGTGAATTTCCTGCCTGCGATTCTGAGCGCTTCTCCTCTACGGCAATCTCGCCTTTCCTTGCAGACTGGCTTTATTAGTCTATTGGTAAGTATATATAATTTCGCTTCTGTTGATAACTTTGTTTAGAAACCCATCATACGCTTTTACCGAGAATTAGAAAAACCACGTATGTGTTAGGTACGGCATGCCTATGAGTATGAACGCTCGTTTCAGAGTATGTATTACTTTTTAATTAATTATTTTTAACGTACGATGTTAAATTAGGGGAAAAAAGGACTTTGTCGTTAAATGCTTTTTTTCATTTTGCGTTCCTGCAACTGACCTAGTAAGATGTGAGTAGGCTATCAGCTGTTGTCGAATATGATACCGCATTGTGCATACATCTCAAAGCCGAGTGCTAAGTCTGCCAGAATCCAGTTGAGCAGGCGCATATAGCTTATGCGAAGACCTCGGTAGTTGGGTCCTACATTTTTGGGAAATATTTATAGCCATGTTGGTAAAAAAAGTTGTATTTAAGTAACGAGTCTTTTTATGCAAAATGTATCATAAGTTAATTGATAATCGGCGAATCGTTAACGGTGAGACAAGAACTTATAAATTACTCAGAATTATTTTCATAGAAAAAAAACTGTTCTAATGTTAGGACTTACTCACAATTTCATATGTACATTGTGTATTATATTTGTCTATAATACTGATGTGTGAGTTTTTCTAGGTTTTCTCCTGGTCATTCAGCATATAGCTGCCTCTCGTGCGTTCCCCTGTGATTTCAGTTGAGAGTCCGTTTTGTTTGAATTTACTATGGTTAGTTATCTGGAACGATGCACTACTAATATATATTTTTATGTAAACCCCGAGGCGAGTTATTTATTTAAAATTCCAATATAAATATATCGAAATACTAATATTTATTAAAAAATTCCTCTATGTTCATATTGTAAAAAAATACTGTCCTTAGCAGTGGAGGGTCCCGGGATTTATATTGCCAATTTTCCTGAGCAATCTTGATGAGCCTGGTCCGATTCCCAGCAGGGAGCAGGTCATCTCGGCACGCTCACTCAGCTGTGAACTCTCTGTCTCCGAGCTACAAAACATATCTTATATTCTTGATAGGAATGTTTGCCACACTTTGGGAAAAGTTAGCTTATTGACATCGCGGGGGAGCGGCTCTCGCTTCCCATCACATAGCATCGCGCCTAACATGGGGCCTGATCAAACCACTGTTTCGTTTCTCCAGAGCCAGGTTCGATTCCTGGCAGGCGCAGCCTGCATATTTTTGCAAGAAGTACAATTTACCTCCTATAGTTTGTAAATATTATCGTTTTCTTCTTACACCATTTGTAAAGAAAATACATTTTTATATAGAGTACGCATTTACTAATAAAATGTATAAGAATGTTGACAGGTTATCTCCAGATGTAGGCGCAACGTTGAGCAGTACATTCCGCTATGATTTTATGCCATACGCTTTTCGTCGTGTTTCGTCACCTACTTCGATTTCCTGTAAGTATTTAAACAATAATAACTAGGTTCAATTACAAACGGGGTGGTTTCTGAATAGCTAACATCTGGATATAATACCATTAATTTCTCGAGATGTTACCATAATGGAAACAAGTATTTTGACAGTCAGACTAAAATTATTTTGCAAACTTTGGCAGATGTGTCGGGTTTATGGACGGCCATGTGTCCCTTAAATGTTACATAACAATAAAACAATAAAGAGAGGGAAAGCTTCGGTGGCATTGCTCAGCGACAGTTAGCAAGCTTGGCTCGCGTCGCAGAGGACAGGGTTCCCGAGTTGTTGGCAGCCTGCTTCTCTCAGAACCCATCTTCCCACCCACGCTTCTATCACACGTCTGTGCCGAACTGTGTCATAAGCGCAGCTTCCGAGCCAAAGACTGCTGGTGTACTATAAGATTGTGGTTACACTTGTCTCCTCTCATGAATTTGAAATAAATTTCATAGGGCCGCAATTATCACTTTAACACAAACACGTTCAAAAGGATTTGCCATTCTCTTAGTTAAAATTTTTTTAACCTAACTTCAAAAAAATTAATATAAAATAAATTTTCTCTAAAAATTTTTTTATCAAACCGCATTGCATACTTGTAGTTGTTTCGATCCGACGTGATGGCCGACAGTCATGTTCAATCTTCACCTATCGACAGGGCCTCCGTTCTCGTCTGCGGTTTCTGTTGTAGAGCATCATTTACCCTCCTCACAAACAGCTTGCGACACGAAAGATCCTGCATACATAACCCCTACAGGGAAGCAGCTCAGATTTGTGAGCGGTCTGGTAGCGCCACCAACCGGCAAGACAATATCCACCTTCGCAGCTGCACACACGAGATAGGTCATGCAGAAACACTTAACTGCAGATTTGTAATGTCACATTTATGCAGGTATGCCACGCATGGCACAAAGCTAGCTAGCTGCCTTTTTAATACAGACAGGTGCACGTACACGTGTTCTTAATGCAGCAAGGATTTTACGACCATGATAAATTAAGGGAGCACATGCTAAAATGTAGTGGACCGGCTGTCCCTCCTGCCAAACGACTGTGACACGACATAGCTCACTGTCAGCCCAATGCCCTACAGGTTCGGACCCCTGCCCAAACTTCTCGGCTGAGAGTCGTCGCAGGTTCTGCGATGTATAATGCCAATGTCTTCGTGGAGGTCGAAACAGCTTTCCAATGAAATTAAAGACATATATTGCTCAAAAAGAGAGCAAGTACATCAAATGAATTTTTACATTTTTGGTATCAATTGAGAAAAATTTCGCTATTCAGGTGGCTCCCAAAAATAATAGAGGAGCACAGGCCGCTGAAATTCAACATTTGGTTGGAATGCGATTATAAGAAACCAGAGCCATTCGACAAAGGTACTGCTTTCGAGAACCTTCAAAACCAATAATGTGGCAGTATTCGAGGCTAGCGATATCGAGAGGCTGTTCGAAACAACCTGGAAAACATATGCGAAGGGGAAGAAATGTCAATGAGCATGGATCAGGGTGGACATTACAATCAGTCAATCAAATGCAGCTGCGCTCAACAAGCTGGACCCCCCTTCGCGTATCGTCTTAAATCGAGCTGCGAGAATCACAAAGAAACAGGAAGGCTATAGTCAACCCTAAAAATCTCCAGAGCCACATGTGTTTCAAGTGGGCTATTCTGGCAGGTTTTGTGGAAGGACGAAACTGTCAGAAAATAGACCACTGCTAAAAATCCCTCGAATCAAAATTCGATTTTACTGGCGTTGAATTCCTGATTCGGCTCTGACATATCAAAATTTTCGAGAAAAATAACTCTGGGGTTTCCATCAATATTTATGGCCTCGAAAACACTGAGAATATCTACCCCATACATGTGGATGAAGAAGAAAACGACCAGCGTATCGACCTCCTCTTCACCACCGAAGATGAGAATGCCTACTATTGCCACATAACATAATTGAGCATTTGATAAGGTCGCAGCTAACAAATAGAACACAAGAAAAAAAATGTATATATATATATATATGTGTGTGTGAGTGCTGCTTCGCCTATTATTATGATTTGCCGCGAATTTCTAGGCTGACAAGAGAGCAGTGCCTGGAACAACAGGAGATACATTGCAAGGAAAATGCTCCACTGCCACAGCCAGGTAAGAACAGATAGCTACCAGGGATGGAATTTAACAACTATCACCACATTAATAAATTGCCCATCGTTGTTAATGTGGAGGTCATTCTCAAACCGATCCACACTTGTGAACCGGATACCAGCTGCGTGTATATGTACCTCTACCAGAAGCAGAAGGTGAAAAGCTTCTGCATTTACATCCATGTGGACAATAACGTCATTCTGACGACACTAACATCCACGATGAGCCAGGACCCTAATATATACACGGGAGAAGATGCAGAGAAACACTTCATGAAAGCTATTGTAGATATCGGCGACAAAGTAAAATACATTTATGCCACGTCAATGCCGATCAAGCCACTCATGCCCGCAGAAAATACGAGCTCTAACAGAGCGACAAGATGTTGCTACTTTACTGCTCGATTCACGGATGACATTTATAATGTGCGGGACCACGACCATTTCACCAGGCAGTACATTGGGTCTGCATGCACTAGCTGCAAGTTGCTTCACCACAGCCCGGGGAATCTAGTCGTATTTTTCCACAACCTGAGTTCTAATGAGAATTTTATCTTCAAGCAGCTGGGCTACAATACAAAAAAACATTTTCATCATTCCACACACGAGCGAAGAAATTATCATATTTTCAAAGCTGTTAAGCGAACATTTCTCTGTCCAGTTCATCGATACATTCTGGTGCATGGGCCCCTAAGTCTAGCTTCTTTGGCTGAGTTTTTACCACCTGCAAAATTCAATAACACTGCAAAATTCTTCAGTGTTAGTCAACTACCTCTCGTCACGTGCAAAGGTGTCTTCCCCTACGATTACGTCGATACGTAGACCAAGTTGGACGAGCAGCAGCTGTCTCCGAAAGAGAAATTATACAACAGTCCGATGGGCTCTAGGGTTAGCGATGCAGAATACGCCCATGCCCAGAATGTTAGGTAATAGTTTGGCTGTACCAGTCTTGAGGAATATTCCATGCTGTTCTTGAAGATGGACGTTCTTTTCCTGGCAGACATCTTCGAAAACTTCAGAAATTTGTGCATATCAACATACAAGCTCGATTGCAAGCACCATGTCAGCCCACCAGGATTTGGGTTCGATGCCATGTTGAAGACGACTGGCATCGAGTTAGAGCTTCTCACAGACTAAGACATGCACATGTTCATAGAGGAAGGCATCCGTGGCAGCGTGGTCCAGTGCATCAAAGAACATGCAGTGGCGAACAACTTGTATGCACCAGAAACATATGATCTCAACAAACCTTCCATTTTGTTACAGTATCTGGACACCAAAAACATGTACGGTTGAGCCATGTTGCTACCATTGCCAATGTGCAATTTCAAGTGGGCCGATGTGAACATCGACGTGATGTATGTACTAGACAGAGCAGTCGGTTAAAATTTGGAGGTAGATGTCGAGTATCCTGTGGTCCTGCACGAAGAGCATCGCCATTTTCCATTTCGTCCCATCAACCAGTACCCAGCCGGCTCGAAACATCCAAAGATCCTGACGACTCTGGTAAAAAAGTGCCACTACATCGTACATAATTGTAACATCTAACAAGCACTGGAACATGGCCTGAAGCTCGTCAAGATTTATCGTGTACTCCAGTTCGAACATACAGTTTGGTCAATGTCTTATATAGTCTTAAATACTGCAAAACGACAGGAAGCCACAAATGATTTCGAGAAAGAATTTTGAAATTGGCCAACAATGCTACTTTCGGAAAATAAATGGAAAATTTAAGAAAATGTTAAAAATTGGAATCGATGTGCAGTGGGAAATGACTTAAAAAACCGGTGGCTTAACCATCATTCCTGAATAGAATAATTTACGACTGTTATCTTTCCCTGATTCGACTGCAGCGTGAATCCATACTTTTCGACAAGCCCATATACACAGGATTTGTGGTGCTTGACGTAACCAAAAGTCTCATGTCACATTTTCATTACGATGTGATGAAGACTCGGTATGGAAAAGACATCGAGCTCCAGTATATAGAAACCGATTTATTCCTGTTAGCGATTATAACACAGGACTTTTACTTGGAAATGGTTTTGGATGCACAGTTCTTCGCCGAGTTAAGCACCGGTGGCTACCCCGCAACCCACAAGTGCTTGTCGCCCACCAAAAAGAAGATAGTGGGGAAGTTAATAAATGAGTGCAATGGGTCGGTCATGACCGAATTCGTGGGGTTATGGGCGAAACTATATGCATAGAAATGTAAACGGAATGTCACAAAATGGGCCACAGGAATTCGGAAAGATGTGGTGAAGCATAAAATAATATTTGAAGTCTTTGTGGATGTTTTAAACATTCATATGGCCATGAGGGTGAAAGTCGATGTAATATCCTCACACCAGCATGTCCTGTATTCGGAGTGCATCAACAAGATGGCGCTACTATGGACATTGTAATTTTTGTATATATGTCCTCTGTATTTTGGTCTGTTTTTCTGCATTTTGTATTCGTGTTCTCCACATTTGTGAATCTTTGTATATATGTTCTATACATTTTTGTGTTATTTCAGCATTTGCAATTAGTGCATTTTTGTTAATTTGTTCTCTGCATTAGTATGTTTTTTTTTATTCTGTGTTGAACTGTGGGGTATTCCGAATATAAATGTTATATTACATTTTTTCTGGGGGTTCCAGAAAAATTATTTTTGGCAAGAATTTGTGTCTTATAAATTATAACCTGGAATGGAAAACACTAGCGAATCACATGCTTTTTGCACTGAGGTATAATAAATATTTTTTTAATATAAGAAATATTATTTAAAAAAATATATTTTTATACAGGGTTGCAAATGTTTGAAGTGCAGCCCATCCCAAGTCGTGGAGCTACGTGCATGGTTTAAACAAGAACGTGGTAAGTTTGATGGCAAGTGGAACTACATTAAGAGTGTTTGCATAATTAAATATAGATTTAATAATTTTTTACATAATTTGTTTTAATTTTTACTATTTTTAAAGGATTTTTTTTTGCAAATTTATTAAAGCTTTCAAATAAAAAAAAATTGGAATCTTTCGATTTTTCGCTTTTTTTCGTTTTAATTTAATGAGGTTAAGAGCTTTTGTTTTTAAGAATTTCTGAAATTTTTTTAGGTTTTTTTGGAATTTTTTAATGATATTTTGGGTTAAAAGTTACAATTCAAGATCAAAGGCCATCCATATCCAATATGACGGCCAGGTGACATCACAAGTTGGGGGCAGGTCGAAACCGAATCCAATCCCCCATCCCCTTATGCCAGAATACCCACTTATATTCTACTCAGATAGTTAAAGCCTATAAAATCTGCCGTCATTACAGATAACGTAAGAAATGAAACATTCACGTATGTTTTTCGCAGAAGCAACTGTAAAAAAAAAACATTGTACAACAATGTCGTTTCCACTTTATAGCCTCGCACAGGGCGGCAGATAACAAACCGTGTCTTATCTCATATCCCATACGATCTCAGGGAATAGAGAAACTACGTTAAGGAATTCAAATTAACTACTGCTCATTGTTATTTATAGCCCGAGGCGGTAGTACATACTTAATGCTAAATTGAAAGTTCTGTAGTAACGGCCTAATACCATAACACAACCATTTTGTAAGGAAATATGACTTATAATTGTCAACGTCGCTGGATGCTGATTTTCAAAATGGTGGGCATCAAATGTTTTAGAAGGTATGTCATTTCTCGGCATACATTAAAACAATTTAAACCGAATTTGCAAAGTTGATTGTACATCATTTAAACATTTAAATTCCTGAGGAATATTGCTATTAGTAGACCATTTTTGAAGACAGCACAGCTTTAAAACATTAAGCTTTTAGATACATATTATATCTCAAACTACTCAACCGCTTCCTACTAAATTTGGAATGTAAGTATTACCATGGTAGGCTAAAAGTTTGTAATTTGAACACGTGATGCGGTTATTTTAAAAATAGAAGAAATATTAATATTTTAGACTAATTTCATATACACATCACTCCGCTTGATCAATTTCAACCGAAATTGGCACGCTGCTAGTGTCTGTTACGAAACATGAAATGTGTCAATATATAGCCTTCTTTCATCTGTCATTTTGTAAGATATCGCAGCATTCAAATATAAAATTTTATGTCATTTTTTATGAACATATCCTATTTTTGCCAAATTTGGCTGACAAGTAGTATTACGGTAGAACATATAAACTTGTATGTTTTAAGTGATTCAGGCACTTATTTTCGAAATGTCAAACAAATATACATTTTAAAATAGTATGCTATATATACGAAACTATGCAACCAATTTCAACTATACGTTGTAAGATGGCATTTCCTATTACAAAGATAATGTGCGTTTATAAAGAACCTCTTTTTTCCGTCATTTTATAAGATAGTGCCACATAAAAAAAATTAAGTTTTAAGTCTTATATCGCGGACCAATTTACCCACTCTTGCGAAATTTAGCAACCAAGTATTACTACTGTAACTNAAGTTTTAAGTCTTATATCGCGGACCAATTTACCCACTCTTGCGAAATTTAGCAACCAAGTATTACTACTGTAACTCATGAAAACTTATGTTTTATGTGGGCCACACACTAACTTTTAAAATGGAAGTCATATAAACATTTCAGCTTAGTGTGCTATATCTACGAATCCATGTAACAAATTTAAACTTAAAACTTGGTATGATGCCATTATGCAAAAAAACTTTCACGTGTGTCCCTTACTGAGCCTCTTTTCACCAATGGCGCCACATGAAAATTAAATATTTTATGTCATATCGCGGCTTTATAGTCCAACTATGTTTCCGTGACTTAACGAAGTAGTCGCATATTATAGAAATAATAGACGCGTAAATATTTGAGTTTGGTAAGCTGTATGTATAAAAAAATTTCACATAAATTTTGTAGTTTTAATTACGAAAATTAATATTATTTGTTTGTCATTTATGAAAATTGGGCTTTTATGGCTTATCTCGGTCACCAATACACCAATTATAACCAAACTTTGCACCCAAGTAATGCTACAGAGGCTAATGTAAACTTACAAGATTCAAGTGACTCACGTACTTGATTTCAAAATGACTGGTCTCTAAATAGTTCAAGTTAATAAACCCTGCCTTCCCTGATTACAATTGAAGTTGATGCTCGTATTACTTATCCTACGTCTGTAGTTCATTGCATGCCAGCTTGCGGTACGAGGGACACGGTTTTAGTATCCTGGTTAAGGCACTTGTCTAAACATAATTGTCTCATTAGTATTGCTTATTTTCAGTTCCATCTCAAGTGATATCTCTGTCAACAAGACGTCAAGGTCTATACCTAAAAACTACCCCTTTAAGAACTCCATCGAAATTAATTGCATATATGAAATGGAAAGTAGGCTCATTATAGTTATAACAGTAACTTATTGTTTTTTAACTGTCACGTGGGGCAAATTATTCAGAAAATCTGTATTTTACTAAGAACATTTTTAACGTTTCTATAAAAAATATTTAATTCTAGTGGTTTTAAGCAACCACATGAGTGACGCAGATTTTTAAATAAATTCACTTAGACTTTCCAGAAGACGCGTTAAGGTAAATTTGACTACCAACTCGACCCACTTGATTAGTCAGAAGGGAATCTACCGACGTGAAATTTTTTATTTAGGTCAATGACCAGGACGTGCCCTACTGCGAGGCAGGGGCCTCGGCACGCCTACCTGAGAGCAAGTTGGTCGTTCCGGTCTCGCGGTGAAGCCAGCCGGGTAGGCGACAGTGGCCGCAGTTAGAACTACCGTACCTTCTCTCCCCCTACCCGCTCGACAGGCTTTCACCCCTCCTTCTCGGATGCCTTCGTCATGCAGCAGGGTGCTTACCAAGCACCCTTGACTCTGTGGGAGAACCAGACATGTCTATTTTACAGGAACGGTTCTTTCTTTCCTGTTCAGCAAGTACAATTGATGATATTACTGAGGCAAGAGTAGCAAAATAGCATGATATGTTTTAAACGCGAGTGCCGTAATAAAATATAATTTATTCAACAATGAAATTGTAAACTTTAGTAGCAGCAGAATGTTCATCTTCAAACACAAAATAAAATTTGAACGCATTCATAAAACACACACTGTAATATAAATAATAATAATAATAATAATATTGATGATAAGCTGACAACTCGAAGGTTGTTTTGAGCCCTGTGGCGATGGAAACGCGCCCAGGGTGACAACGAAGTTGATTCTACCTAGGGTGGTTTACAATTGCCGCAATTTAAAGAAGGCCACAATAAAAACGTGGGTTTCACCTAAATGAATGGCCTTACGTTATGTGAATCGTGGTCGTTACCATATTTACCCAGAAAGAACTCTTTTGCCACTTACCAGAAAACAACCAATATTTTACAGTCAATTTCGTTACTTCTATTACAACTAATTATTCCTTCTAATTAGGAGCGTTGACGTGGCTCAGTGTCTAGAAGGGGGATGACGGATTTTACGTCAACATAGCTTTCTGAATATGTCAACTAATGACACTAGCACACAACTTAACACTTCTCTGTTTGCATCTTTAGTGCACTATTTGAACATTAATAAAAGTAAATAATTTAATCTAAGATATATATATATATATAAATATATATATATATATATACGTATATATATTTTCCAACAAAATATATATGTATTACAAAAATATAATTAGCTTCCGGAAACTTTCATTTCAGGAAACCATACACGTGTACATTATGTAATTCTGTTCAAGAAAGGTTCAAATTTACTTATTAAAAAAGAATGGATCCCCTCCCCCCTTTCTCCTCAAGTTTTTAAAATAAGGATGACATTTTTCTGCAGCACGTTTATAAAGTTCTGCATTGCCCATCATCTAGATTAAAACTCAGTAGCAAGCGTTAGTGACTGACAGACTGACAAGTGCCCAACTCTAGGCAAACAAAGTATAATGGAGTAGGAGCCCACGTATAGTTAAATATAGAGTAAAATCAAATACTAACGAGTTTAACAATTTCGCATTGTATTATGCATGTACTAAATTTCCAGATTTAAAAAGAAAACTGTTAAACAATGTAATATTTAAGAGCGAGTTNCATTGTATTATGCATGTACTAAATTTCCAGATTTAAAAAGAAAACTGTTAAACAATGTAATATTTAAGAGCGAGTTTTTAATATGCTTAGACTACAAATTACGGATACATAAAAACAATTTGATTGAGAAGCATTCCGAATGTAAGTTACGGACTCCGTGTAAGTGACAGAAATAGAGGTTGTTTCATATTCTTTCTAGAGCCATTCCCTTGCCCGTAACAGTGTTGATTCCTATGCTTAAATTGGACACAGACAGTACACAGACAGTACACAGCGAAAGAGTGCAAAATAATAACTACACACATAATTTTCAACAAACACTTTAATAATTATTCGTAAATACAAATAAAGAACAAGTATTGGAAAATAACAAATATATATTGTATTT
>NQII01009960.1:0-44509 GCA_002778355.1 Clitarchus hookeri
GTAGTTAAATGTTCCGTTGATGCACTGGTGTATAATATTCAGCATTGTGGAGCAGATCCCCAGTGGTTGATGCAATAATGTTCCATTA
This sequence comes from Clitarchus hookeri, assembly GCA_002778355.1. NCBI lineage: Eukaryota > Metazoa > Arthropoda > Insecta > Phasmatodea > Phasmatidae > Clitarchus > Clitarchus hookeri. The sequence goes on from NQII01009960.1 coordinate 89, forward strand.
ATTAAGAGTCTATTACACAAGTTCAGTAACAAAGAAGTTGTTGAGCTCAGNCAAGAATGTTCCATTAATTAAGAGTCTATTACACAAGTTCAGTAACAAAGAAGTTGTTGAGCTCGGGCCACGACACAACCTCCAATGCCCACTAATTTTCGACCGCCTATTCAGTTGTTCTATGCCACTGACCTAGGTGGCCTCTTGCGCTTAAACCAACCTTCCCTCATAACTGATGTGGTGATAATTGACATGAGATAGCAATAGTACGCCATGATGAATGATGACTGCACATAATAACCAGTTGGCGTTGAAATGAACCTTTAATTAATTATGTATGTTTACTAATAAACATTTAGATGTTATTAAAAAGTACCCACCTTCATTGTTAATTATGCTGGTAATTAATAAAATTAATTGAACCCTGAATTATAATCAAACAAGCAGTATACATTTACATAACACAATTTGGATTCCTGCAAGTGGCAATATGGCCGTCTGTACCTCCAGGTACACCGCACTTGTTGCACTACAGTAAATTACAGCAGTACTTGTTAGAATGCATTTGGCGATGATGCTGATGTCCTATTTTAAATGTGCACAATATTACCCTTTGATGTGACCAGCGGCCCTCGTCTGCTGTTTTAGGATGACACACGCAAAGACACAAGAACATATTATTGAGGCCTTCAATTCTACAGTGGATGAAGCACATAATAAATACTATAACTCTGATTTACTTCCCTTATAACGTGATCACACATTTATTGTCTGAAGGTGTAGCATATGAGGTGCACAAGGTCCTCCTGAACTAACTTCTCCACTGTCCAGGCCGTGGAGTACGCCTGTGTCCTCGCGCTGTGATGCAGAACTGCGTGGCAACAGTGGCGAAGTGAAAGAAAACACACCGTTCATTGCAACTGGTGTTATACGGACTTCCGCACATCTCTTGGGATCACGATTAAATCAGAGTTTAAATACATGGTAACACACAAGGAAAGAAAAATGAACTATCTCGCCACATAATGGTGGAAATCACAAACCTGCAGGGTTGGCCACGTCTGTTAATTTGGTATTTACGCTCCCTTGTATAGGTGGTTCACAATAAACTGAGCACTCTCAAAATCAACCTTTGAATAAAATCGCTGCCCTGTAGATGCATACATTGTAGCATAAGCGATGACCACAATACTCGTAGTAAAGTCGGCAGCATGTTAGGAGATATAGTTCCAGAATTTTAACGCCCTACTAGACATGATATTAAACATTAATGGCACCTTAAATTTATTATTTTCTTTTTATATTTTGTACATAATAAAAATGGTGCAATGAAAACAAATTTGTAGTTCTATCAAATTCATAACATTACTTGGCTGATGCAATGTTTCAAGTTATTCGGTCTGTTGTTTTGTTTGTTATTTTTCTTACCCGTTTTCATTCCAATGCTCAAATCGTCTGTATTCCGTGGATTTACATTTCTCCGTTCCTTGATTAGTTCTTGTTATGTGCTCTTATCAGCGAGGTATTGAGAGTCGATAGAGGGTGATATGAGGTGATAAAGGAGCAGCACCAGAATGAAAGGGCTGTAGAAACGGGAGATCCCAAAGAAAACTCGCCGACCAGCGGCATTGCCTGGCATAATTCCCACTTGTGAAAATCCGGCAGTGACCCGACTGGGGATAGAACCTGGTTCGCCTTGGTGGGAGGTGAGCAGGCTAACCGCTCAGCCATCACGGCCCCCACGTGCCTTGAACAATGTGATTTGCATGGCAGTTTGTAATTTTTAATGTAAAATCTTTGTTAACCTAATAAATAAAATATTTAGGCCCATTAGTCTGTTGTCAATAAAGTGGTACATTTTATAATTGCTTTTTGTATTTCAACGTAGTTTCTGGTCGCGGGAAGTCTATAGCATTTCAGGTGATATGCCGACCTGGCCAGCGTGTGTACATGCAATTAAAGGTGGTTATAATAATATATAACCTTGTAGAAACTTTGGTCAAGTGTATTTAAATATATTTGCAATATTGTTTAGCAATTCTGGAACCTCAATGGATGTGCGTTATATTTATGTGTCTGTCTGAGAATATCGGTCAATACCTCTGTACACATTTCATTATATTTAGCAAATTACTCTACGAAACTGCTTCATATTAAATGTGGAACATTGCTCCTGATCTTTTAATATGTTGGGACAGTTCCTCGACATTTTGTTAAACCTCTCAGTGTACCCGGGCCAACATAAACAGTGAGCATTCATAGCTGCCACGAGTAACTTCATTTTCCGTAATGGAAATTGTATTCTGCGTGCGTGAAGGCAATTTTGTGAAACAATTAGGTTTTGTTTTCTTAGTAATCTGGTGAAATTATGTTCACATCATTGTAGTGTCTCTAATTTTATAAGCTAAAAGTGATTTTGTCGTTAGTAAGGTTAGGACAAACTTTTGTGTTGCTAGAATCTGTAAAAACAAAATTCAAAGGACAAATTTTCGTGAAAATTGTGTTTAGTGATAAATATGAATATAGAATCCTGCTGTATCAATTAACCTAAATATTTGGATCGGTTTGATTTTAGTCACCAAGGTTTTATGACAACTATTTTTGATATTCGTAACATCATAGCAAAACTGACCTTTTGCTTACGTACAATGAGTGCATGCAATTATTAATTTCGAACATATTTGTGCTTTATGTCGCACAACATTATCAATAGGAATTTTGATAGTATGCAGATAGGGTGACGATTGTAATGTATACAGTGGGAGAGGATTATTTTGAAATATTCTACTTAAATAAAATATGCACCATTTAAAAGCGTTTAAGTACAATATTTTTTTAGTTCTGCCTGTACAAGTTATTGAAAATAATACTCTTGTCATTTAGAGACAATTTAACACACTTTGTTTGTCCAATGTGATGGTATAAATATTCATAATTATTATTTCGATGGTAAGGGGGGGGTTCATTCCTATGATAATTGACTGCCGGAAATTCAAACTTCGCACATATTTATTAAGGAATGTTCTTAAAAGCATCGTGCTGACATAATGAGGGGAAATAACCCAAGTGTTCAAATTTTCTGAAACTCTCAAGACAGGATATAGAAAATTAATTTCAAGACCATTTGTTTCTTAATAATAAGAACCACATCATCAGTATTCACAAATGGATATTAATTACTGAAATTAATGACTGTGTATTTACAATGTCAACTACAATAGATATTCACTTCCACTTGTTTCATTGTGTAAATAAATACAGCTGACTTCTGTCCAGCTGATTAAACAAACACCACATGGTAATATTTACATTGATATACGGTGGAAGGATACGCAGTGAGCTGAAAGTGGAAAATAAGCCGGGCTTTCAAAAGTGCTCACTTTACTGTCAACAGCCTTTACCAACGTGTACAAGGTATTGTGCTGGGGTAAAAGACAAGACGCAAGTAAAGGTTTCCAGTAGACGTGAAACACAGATTGAAAACTAACAGAGTTAAAGCAAGTGGTAAAGGCCACTCGCAGTAATACGTTACTTACCGTGGTGGAGTTCCAGACAAGATTGAATCATGGCAGACACGGAAAGCAGTTTATGCCAACCACGTGCATGTGTTAGGTTATTTTAATGTTTGATTACTACTGACAGTCAAGTGATAGGCTTAAACAAAAATGGTGGAGTGTTTTTATGTAAGCATTGGTTCTGCAATAAGCAGGATTAATGTACTTGCAAAATATGTACTCTTAAACTGAAATCTTTCAAAAAACAAAATGTACGCTAACTATGATTTGTGCTTGGGTGTTTTGCTGTATATTTGGGTTGGCATTTAATAAGTCTCTTTTATACAACCAATTCTCATGGATTTTATAGTTTTCTCAAAATACACTGAACAAAAAACAATGCAAGCACATAATTACACACAATAAAACAGCCACAAAAATACATTAAAGACAATATTAGGTTGCAGAAGTACAAAATATACACGAGAATTAATAAACTCGTACAGTAGAGCACCCCTCAAGCAGAATTTTCGGGGGAAGAGCTATTCCTGTTGTGGGAAAATTCAGGATATGGGAAATGATGATGGGATGTTGTGAAAAATACCACAGTTTTAGTCTGATCTCTTGTATATGTGGCACATAATTTTAACTTAAGAAATTGATGAGGGTTAATTATTAGTTTTTTCTAAATTACAAAACCATTAAATAAAAATACTAGGTACTGTCTATGAAAATGTGACAGTGATAAATCTCCCGGTGCTGCTAGAATGACCTTAATTGACAACCGATAAGCGGGTGGGGTGGGGGTCTTATTGCTTCGCGTGTGTGGTCTGCGAGAGTAGTGGAGGACTGGAGATAATCTAGGGCTGCAGCGGTGTCGTCATGTTACCGGTTTTTGTTGATATGCAACTGATAAAACTTCCCAAAGTATAGTCAATTCTATGGATAGTTTTTCCCTGACTGCAAGGCACGTCGGCACAAACATTTGCATGAGCGGGACTGAAATATCATAGACAAAGCTCACAAAGTAAATTTTCGCTAACACGTTACAACACTAAATTCTGAAAGTCACACCACCTAAACCAACGGCATGTGTCTCACATTGCCACTAGTCACTTGTGTCGCACATTATGCAACGTATCCGGGCTGGCTGTCTCGTCACGTTGCTTGTTAGCTGGCCCAGATAACATCTTGAACACATCTGTAATGCGTGTTTGCGTAGTTTTCTTGGCCTTCTCTACCTCCACTTGTTTTTTTAGCAGGTACAGGCTCAATAACTGCTGTTCACTTACATAACTCCTACACCATACAATTCACACTTCACAGAACTTCCCATGTTCAGTTTTTTTAATATCTCCACTTTGTCTTGAATCAAAAGTATCTTGTAATGACGCAGTATTCTTAATTTTCGGGACACGTGTTTCAATTTCGTTAGTTTTTCTTTAACTTTGCTAAGCTTCGTAATATTTTTATCGGGTTTTAAGTTTAAAGCCGTGGTGGCTCGTTTCCCGTGATAGTTTGTTTATCCGGCGGACGTTTGCTGATTTGCATGTATAAGGAGTCCGGTTATCGTTTCATTTCGAACGTCGTTATTTTCAGTTTTTGTGAAGCGTCAGCATTAGTTAGCTTTTTTTTTCAGAATGCGTCAACAAGGTTTGTTGTAAGGAAGTTTGTTTATGTTGACGGCGCAGTCTCAGTATCGATAACGAGTGGAGAGCATGCGTGGCCAGGCTCTTATCTTCGAAGAGGGGGGTGAGAGGCAGCACACAAAGACGCGTGTGCCTGTCGCCCTTTACTTCAAGTCAGTCGGCGGCGAGGGCAGTTAGAGGAAGTCACTTGAGGGCAAGTCAGTGCAGGGCAGTTGGAAAGCAGGCACTTCAAGTCAAGCAGTGCTTCAGGTCAGTCTCCTCTCAAGAATGCTCGCCTACGCCGCGTCGGGCGGGATGATAACCCCCACATCGGCAACTAGACTTTATTTTATTCCTCCGCCGGTGTGGGAGGTTGACGCATTTCATATTTCCTGCGATGCACGTTTTGAGACATGAATAATCTGTAAACGACGGTGGCGCTGTTTCTGCACTTGNAACAGCCACAAAAATACATTAAAGACAATATTAGGTTGCAGAAGTACAAAATATACACGAGAATTAATAAACTCGAACTAGACTTTATTTTATTCCTCCGCCGGTGTGGGAGGTTGACACNACTTTATTTTATTCCTCCGCCGGTGTGGGAGGTTGACACATTTCATATTTCCTGCGATGCAAGTTTTGAGACATGAATAATCTGTAAACGACGGTGGCGCTGTTTCTGCACTTGCATATTTATCGGCGAACGGTTCGTACTCTGCATATTCTGAACTTCGGCTGTGAACTGTGAAAATTCAATAGTAAATAAAAATATATAACTACTACTCTGGAGCATGGAACTTATTTCTTAATTAATCGGCGTCCATTTTACTGAGTCTTGTGTTCTACCTTTGAGCAAGCCGTGGCAACGTAACGTCGGGTGTAACTGCACGCCGAACGTTACAATCTTCCTTTGCAAGTTAGCTGTATAGGTAGAAGTTGGTATTGTTTGTTTATTCAGCATATTCTGTGTAACAATTAAAAAAGATTTACAACATAAATACGGATATGTTTAGTTTATGCTGGACTCAAAACAAACAACTCGTCACTGGTGTGCGACACGAACAACTAGCTATTTATAGAGTTGCGCTGTCACGCTCGTGTGCGGCTAGCGGGCATGTACAGTCTGGTGCAAGCAATGAAAGACCTCTCACAAGCATGGGAAAGTTATGGCACAAATATGCGACTTTTGAAATTTTTTGGGAAATTAGTTTTGGATACGGGGAGTGCCGGTTGAAGGATGCTCTACTAGAAATATAACAATTATAATTGATTTATAGTATAAATAATTCCTAAAATATTTGTTTATGAACAGGAAGATTAGATTCAATATTAACTCCCATCACAGTTTTAATTTTTAACATGAAAATGTTGCAAATGAACTTGTAAACACAATAGAATCATTTTTATAATGTATCTGAGGGTAACTCACACTATGTTCACTATATGGGTGAAACTTTGCAATTACACTTGTCTTGAAATAATAAACTAATCTCATACCAAATTTTCATATGTAGAGTACTTTATAATCATAATAACCTGTGGGTAAGCATTTTATAACTGAAATACATAATAAAACAAATTGAATGTACATCTAAGTCAAAACTGAAATACATTGTAACCTGTGTGGACAGTTTTTCAAGGGACCAAAATAAAAAAACTGATACTTATTGACAAGCAATGCATACAAGCAATATCCATGCAGGATTTACACATCTGGTTTGCTGTGTGAGTGGATGTAAAATGTCACAGAAAAAACAGCATATTCTGTAACTGATAAACTTAAAATCGCAATGTTAATAATAATTTTTTGAGACAGAAAACCCATATAGTGTTTGTGTTACCTCCTCAAGGTCGGTCACCCTCCTCTTAAACGTCCTTTCCACCGGAGAGGAGAGTGTTTGTGCGAGCCGAGGTTATGGCCGCTGTTTCCACCGACTCCCTTCCCACTCGAACCACCATCTCCCGCTCCCACCCAGGTGCTTCTTCTTCCTTCCCCATGAGAGACTGACCCTCTGGTCAATGTCAAGCTGGTATGTAGATAGTTATCCCACAGCACAGCAGGGTGGAGCTTGAGACGAGTACTACCAACTATGTTTGGAAAAGCAGTGGAAGTTGAGCATCTCTTTCACTGATGCTTTCCTTTACAGACGCCATGTGCTGGTGGTGAAAGAGCACTGCATTACAAACTTTTAATGTTTACTACAGCAAGATTTATCAATTACTTATACTGAAGAATAACTCAGAAATGCTGCAATGTTTAGTGTTTGTCAAATTGGCAGAAGTCGTTTGAATCTGCAGGTATTGTCAATTTTTTACAAGGGAAATTTTGATTGTTGAGTTGGCAATAGTGGCCACTGCCGCACAGTGAGGCGAAAAGTGTGGCTGTGTTGGCCGGCGTGCACCTGCCGCCTTTGAATTTATGCTGTGGTCGCAGACGGTGGAAGACGGGAACGATACTTGCAGGCCAATTACTTAAGTATAATAGGTCTGAGAAGAAAGTTGTATTACACCCGTAGCAAGGTGTAGCTTTTTTTGTAAGCTACTAAGTACTTGGTGAAGTGTAGGAGGTTTTTCCACCTCTGCCTTACTGTGCGCCGGTGCGTGGCCACCTAACGTAACCCCTAGTTGTCAACTGGCTGCAGACTAGGCTAGGTTATATTTTGTTAATCGTGGTTAGTATAGTGTGTGAGTGGCAGTGTTCTGTGTAGTACTGTACGGCTAAATATGGCAAAATCATTGCCTAAGGAAAGACTGCACAGTGATGACTATATGAAGTATGGATTTTCATACGTAGAGAAAAATGGAAGCCATTTACCTCAGTGCGTTATTGGTCTTGTTCTGAGTAACTATGCAATGCGGCCAGGTCGTTTGGAACATCAATTTGACAACCAACCACGCCGCCCTGATAGACAAACCAGCTGAGTTTTTTGTTACCAAGAAAAGCTCATTGACACGGATGAAACTGGATTCAACTGGATGTTTTCGTATGGAAAATGAAAAGGCAATTGAAGCATCTTTTAAGATCGCCTTGCTAATCGCAAAAGACAAGAAACCACATACTATTGGTGAGTCCCTTATAAAACCATGTTTACTAACAGCTTGTAGTACTGTTCTTGGTGGAGAAAGTTGTAATAAGGTTGCAAAAATATCTTTGTCAAGTGACACAGTAAAACGCAGAATCGATGAAATGGCTGAAGATTTGGAAAATCAAGTAATAAAAAAGCTGAATAAATCCCCGTTATTTTCATTGGAATGTGATGAAACAACTGACATTTCTAAGCACTCTCAGTGGTTATTTTACTGCAGGTTTATTGACGGGAAATAGTTCATGGAGGAAATATTGTTTTCTCAAACTCTACAAACTACAACAAAGGCTGTTGATGTATTTTCTGCCTTATATAGCTTTTTCGCAGCAAATAATCTTCCTTAGGAGAACGTCATCGGGATACGTACTGATGGGGCCCAAGCTATGACAGAATGCCAATCTGGATTCAATGAACTCGCCAAACAAAAGAACCCAAACATAATTGGTTCTCACTGCATCATTCACAGGCAGGCTCTGGCTTGTAAGACTGCCTGAATCACATACTACTGCGTTGAACTTGGCAATTAAAGTAGTAAACTGTGTCAAATCTAGCGCTCTCAACACTAGACTTTAAGAGGTTTTGTGCCAAGAATTGAACAGCGACCAACAAACTCTTCTGTACCACACAGAAGCACGTTGGCTCTCTAAAGGCAACATGCTATCTAGGCTGTTCAATTTGAAATCCGAAGTTGAGATCTTTTTGATGAGTTCCAGTAAAGAAGACCTATACATCCAGTTTACAGAAGATAAATTTATTTTTTACTTAGCATATTTGTCTGACTTCTTCGAATCACTCAACGTACTTAACTTGAAGTTACAAGGACAGAGAAATATTCTGAAGACATACAATGCAATTAAAGGTTTCTTGGAAAAAATTTTCCTGTGCCAACACAGTCTTCAGAGTTTAGAACCTAACTTTTCATCGTTTCCAAGGCTCAATGAACTTCTCGATGATACTCAAAGTGTTCAATTATATTTCAAAGATAATTTGAAAGACTTGATTTTAACACATTTGGCTTCTTTGAAATCGAAATAGGAGACTATGTCCCAGACATTTGTTCAGAAAACTGGCAGTTTAAATTGGTGAGAGACCCTTTCAAAGTTGACGTGGACATACTTGCTGCTNCAAGGACAGAGAAATATTCTGAAGACATACAATGCAATTAAAGGTTTCTTGGAAAAAATTTTCCTGTGCCAACACCGTCTTCAGAGTTTAGAACCTAACTTTGCATCGTTTCCAAGGCTCAATGAACTTCTCGATCTATGAGTTTCACAAGTTAATATAAAGTTTCTATTAAACTTTCACTTGATTTTAACACATTTGGCTTCTTTGAAAATCGAAATAGGAGACTATGTCCCAGACATTTGTTCAGAAAACTGGCAGTTTAAAGTGGTGAGAGACCCTTTCAAAGTTGACGTGGACATACTTGCTGCTTTTCTTCAGGAACAGACAATCGACCTAAAATGTGATTCTCAAGCAAAGACTGAATTCCCAAACATGACTGTTGAGCTATTTGCCTGTGAACCCACAAGTGTGTCTGGAAGCTGCAAAGATATTGGTCCAGTGTTCATCAACCTATCTGTGTGAGGCAGCATTTTCTACACTAGCTGCAATCAAATCTTAATATCGAGCACGANAAGATATTGGTCCAGTGTTCATCAACCTATCTGTGTGAGGCAGCATTTTCTACACTAGCTGCAATCAAATCTTAATATCGAGCACGATTAGACGTTCAAAATTATTTGAGATGTGCATTGTCATAATTGCAACCAAACATAATCAAACTTGTGAAAAACAAACAGTGCCAACAGTCTCATTACATTTGTCGGGTAACAAATGATTAAAATGCCAAACATGTATAATTACAACTAATTAATAAATTAGTGAATACACTCTTTTAACATTCTATATGTATTTAAATAGTTTTACAATGAAAGTTTGTCAAAAAAAATTACATACATATTATATAAAGCTAATATTAAAATATTTGAATTTTATTGTAACCTATAGCAGCACTATAGGGATAAGTTCAAATTTTAGTTTTAGCTATTGTAAAACAAAATAATTAAATGGGNGTGAGGCAGCATTTTCTACACTAGCTGCAATCAAATCTTAATATCGAGCACGATTAGACGTTCAAAATTATTTGAGAAGTGCATTGTCACAATTGCAACCAAACATAATCAAACTTGTGAAAAACAAACAGTGCCAACAGTCTCATTACATTTGTCGGGTAACAAATGATTAAAATGCCAAACATGTATAATTACAACTAATTAATAAATTAGTGAATACTCTTTTAACATTCTATATGTATTTAAATACAAAATGTTACTTTCAAACAGTTTTTTTTAATGTATGTATAATAANTTTAACATTCTATATGTATTTAAATACAAAATGTTACTTTCAAACAGTTTTTTTTAATGTATGTATAATAATAAATCTAATATTAAAATATTTGAATTTTAATGTAACCTATAGCAGCACTATAGGGATAAGTTCAAATTTTAGTTTTAGCTATTGTAAAACAAAATAATTAAATGGGGGGCATGGACTTTAAAAGATTGAGAACCCCTGCTTTAGACCAATTTCACATTTTAAATAACACAAATCCTGGTACTTCACAGTCCCAGACAAGAATTGCTAACTACACGTACAGTGCATACCAACACACTGTGCCTCCCACTTTCACCCGCCTACCGTCACTTCCCGTAACTTNAACCCCTGCTTTAGACCAATTTCACATTTTAAATAACACAAATCCTGGTACTTCACAGTCCCAGACAAGAATTGCCAACACGTTGTCCATCACACTTTCACCCGCCTACCATAGTATCCCGTAACTTTCCCATAATTATGGTCTCCTACTGTCTGTGCTAGAAGTATATTGTTGTATGAATCACCTTCTGATGCTGTACATTGTTTCATGGCTCACAGTGTTATTTCTGTTCATGAATGTTGGTGGGGAAAATGGATTTGTAAAAAGTGCTATGTTGATGTGGAAGTCTGGCCAGTTCATCGACGACTATCACGTCAAATGAACACTGACAATTACATGAAATGGCTGCATTAATAATTACAATACCTAATGTGCCTAGGAATTGTGTTCTTGTGATAGACAATGTGCCCTATCACAGTGTTCAGGTAGATAAAGCGCCCTCGTCCAACGGCATCAAAGAAATAATGGCAGTGTGGGTACATGAACGCAATGTATTAGTTTTGGAGAATACGTTAAAACCACAACTACACAAATTAATTCACATTTACAGACCTACACATAAAAAGTATCTAGTGGATAACACAATGTCTTAGTAGGGTCATACAGTATTTCACCTTCCTCTTTACCAAATTGATTTTCAACCAAATAGAATTGATTTGGGCTTTGTAAAAACTGTGGATGGCTTCTCAAAATAGCACATCCTGGATATCGGACTTTACAGCATTATGCAAGGAAAAACTAACGTGACAACATGTTTGCAAACATTGTCCCACTAATTCTCACTGACTCGCTGTCAAGTCCTAAAGTTGCCAGTTTCCTGGGCACTTTGTATGACTGAAGCTCCCTCCGTCCAATCATTTGTGCCCTCGCAGTCTATTGGCGGTGTTTTGAGATGTGGAGCCGCGCTTTACAAAGCAGGTGTGGAAAACAGCGGCATAGATCGAGAACCAAGCCTTGGCTATGCTCACGTAACATCCAAGATGTTCCAATAAGTAAACTACTGTTAAACATGTGGGGAATAATACCTACTCTGAATAAAATACCATTTTAAGGTAATCACTACTGAATTAACAAGGTTTTGCAGGTTTATTCAGCTGGTGCTACAGTTCAAATTGACACAGACAAAAGATGGGTAAATGTATTTGATGCAAACAGTAAGGATTGCTAACACCATGTTAGGTTGAAATTGGTAAAATGTTTCTGGTTGGTAACATATCCTAACATTACATAAAAATTGGCATTTCGAAAATAAACATTTGATCTACAAGGATCATATAAGTACAGATTAGTTACGTAACTTGACACTGAGATTGTTCAGATTTTTAAAAGGTTCCTGAGATAAGACAGCAGTACACAAAAATGTTATGTGGCTTTTATTTTATATAAAGACTTTGCATGTTTTAAAACTTTAGATCAGGTGTCCTGTATATGCACTATAGAGCCGCTGCCACAATAGGCGGTAGCAGTTGAAGTACAGGGCAGTAAATGTGAGATGGCACGATAGGCGGTTGGTCATATGGAATGTTGAAAATGTTAACTTTTTACCTCAACCAACCAATCACAGAGTGCTTTATAGTTTACCACTATCCAACCAATCAGAAAGTGTTTTGTAGTTTTGGCATGTCATGGCAAAAATACTTTAAAAAGTTGAAATGGAGTAGAGAAAAGGTGCAAGCAACAGTATTGATATCCGTCAGTGGCCTTTAGATTTCAATTTCAAATCCAATTTATAAAAACTTTTGAAATGTATGTTTGGTTAGGTACAATATTTTATTAATTTAGTTGTGGTACAATACATTGTCTTTCTGTCACATAACATTTTCAATTATCACTTACCTCAGATCTGTTGATTTCAGACAATCAAAATCTCACAAAATGAAAACAATAAGATTTTTNTTTCAATTATCACTTACCTCAGATCTGTTGATTTCAGACAATCAAAATCTCACAAAATGAAAACAATAAGATTTTTTTTGTTTGCAGGTTTACTGCTACCTGGTGGCTCGATCACAAAACAATTTTCACCAATGCGCCAACCGACTATTCTGCCAGGGGCTTGACAGTACTTATATATGTAATTTGTGAAATTTGGTGTATGGGCTCAAAAGTTGTTGGAGGTAGAAAGACAGGAAAGATTCTCTCACAAATCTATCGTTCTTTCATAATGTAACTCTAAAGTCTACAATATTTCAGGGAAAACAGCATATTTACATACCTGCACATGTGCAGGTTTCTAATTTGTCCTGTGTGGTTTTTGTAGGGTGTGCAGAAAGTGACGTTCAGCTGAGTGCGGAGGAAGTTAAGAGTGAAGAAGAGGAAGCAGAACTACTCAGACTTGTGGATAACCGCACACCAACGCCACCTGCTGGTTGCTGTCCGCAATCAGAAGAGTCCGTGGTACTGAAGTTAGAATGTGAGGAGAGAGACAGAGAACAAAGAGAGTTAGTGAATCACAAGACATCTTCTCTTGGCATTGCTAACGCCAGTGGTTCACATGCCAGTGAGAAGTCTTTCCCATGTTTGTCATGCTCTGCTGAATTCATTTCTAAAGATGATCTGAAGGTACACATTAGTACACATTCTGGAGAGAAGCCTTTTTTATGTTCATATTGTTCTGCTAAATTTGCTTGTATATATAGCCTCAAGAGACACATAAGAATACACACGGGTGAGAAGCCTTTTTCATGTTCATATTGTTCTGCTAAATTTTCTGAAAAACGTAGCCTGAAGGAACACATAAGAAAACACACGGGTGAGAAGCCTTTTTCATGTTTATATTGTTCTGCTAAATTTTCTGAAATAAGTAGCCTGAAGAAACACATAAGAAAACACACGGGTGAGAAACCTTTTTCATGTTTATATTGTTCTGCTAAATTTTCTGAAAAAAGTAGACTGAATTATCATATAAGAAAACACACGTGTGAGAAGCGTTTTTCATGTTCATATTGTTCTGCTAAATTTTTTGAGAGATGTAGCCTGAACATTCATATCAGAATACACACTGGTGAGAAGCCTTTTTCATGTTTATATTGTTCTGCTAAATTTTCTGAAAAAAGTGGCCTGAAGAAACACATAAGAAAACACACGGGTGAGAAGCCTTTTTCATGTTTATATTGTTCTGCTAAATTTTCTGAAAAAAGTAGCCTGAATTATCATACAAGAAAACACACTGGTGAGAAGCCTTTATCATGTTCATAATGTTCCGTTAGTTTCACTTCTATAGGCAATTCACAGTTACTTCATACTTTTCTGAAGTCATGCTAAAGTTTTACATTTGGTTACCGATTACGTATCCTTCCAGTACATGTACCGTATTTTGGCAGGGTATAAGCTGAATAAATGACTACAAAAAGTGGGGTGCTGTTTATTTACGAGATATTGGTATTAAAAATAATCATCCCCCTTAACCCCATAACATGTTCAGGAATTTATCAAGATACAGTGCATTTTTATGTTTTAACTTAGTTTCTAAGGAAGTGAAAAAAAAAACAACAAATTAATAGTTTATTACAGTGAAACTTGTAATGACGCAGTATTCTTAATTTTTTAGGACACGGCTGTAAAATTCTTTCGTGTATATGAAGCTTTGCTAAGCTTCATAATAATTTTTATCGGGTTTGAAATTAAAGCCGTGGTGGCTCGTTTCCCGTGATAGTTTATCCGGCAGACGTGTGATATTGTAGGTTATCGGGCGGACGTCTGCTGTTNTCTAGTTTGAAGGTTCATATCAGAATACACACTGGTGAGAAGCCTTTTTCATGTTCATATTGTTCTACTAAATTTACTGAGAGAGGTGAACTGAACATTCATATCAGAATACACACTGGTGAGAAGCCTTTATCATGTTCATAATGTTCTGCTAGTTTCACTTCTATAGGCAATTCACAGGTACTTAATCCTTTTCTGAAGTCCTGCTAAAGTTCTACATTTGGTTACCGATTACATATCCTTCCAATACTTGTGCGTATTTCGACGTTTAGGCCTGATAAAATGACTCCAAAAATGGGGTGCTGCTTATTTACGAGATTATGGTATTTAAACACCCTCACCCCTCCTCAGTTCACACCTCCTTCATACATGGTCAGGAATTTATCATGATACAGTACATTTTTATGTTTTAACTTATTTTTTGAGGAAGTAAAAAAAAACATGAATAGATTATCTCTTATGTTTATACGCATACGAGCTGCCCAACTTGCTCGCTCCCTTTCTCTTTTATCTTGCTCCCTTTCTCTTTTATCTTTCTCCCTTTTGCTTGGTGTCCTTCCTTTCCACCTCCCCCACTTGCTCTTCCTCATCAGCCGCCCAGCTTGCGTGTCTCCTTNCTTTTGCTTGGCGTCCTTCCTTTCCACCTCCCCCACTTGCTCTTCCTCATCAGCCGCCCAGCTTGCGTGTCTCCTTTCTGTTTTTCCTCCCTTTCACCCAGTATTCCTCTCCTGCTCCCTCCCCCCTCACATTGACTGCGCTCTTTGTCATTCCCTCGCCCCCCCTCTCCGCCTTCGTCAGGTGGTTGGAGGAGAAGCGCTATGGCGGCAGGGTTGTCTACTGGTATTTTTAGAATGACTCCTTGCCCCTCTAACTTGTCACTCGCTGTGTCACTTTCTGGCCGGATGAGACAGCCAGCAGCATATGTGTGTGTGAAGACGCACGAACACATGCCCACAANGCTGTGTCACTTTCTGGCCGGATGAGACAGCCAGCAGCATATGTGTGTGTGAAGACGCACGAACACATGCCCACAAAGCAAGTAAAGCAGAGAGGCGACACCTCCGTGTATTGTGCCGAGCTCTTATTTTGAGCTTGAAAATGTAAACAGGTCGCACTTATAGAGCCAACACAAGAACATTAGTCAATTCACAGCAGCACAAATGATAAGCTACGAATTCAGATATTGGCTACCTTGATNAGCCAACACAAGAACATTAGTCAATTCACAGCAGCACAAATGATAAGCTACGAATTCAGATATTGGCTACCTTGATGAGACAATCTAGGGAATCCATCTTCGTCAACGTTAAAACAGTTAAGGTAACCCCATTTGTCTTAATTTTTTTTGTCCTACAGTTCATCCAGTTGGAAAGCGATATACATTATTTCGAGGGTTGACTTCCAATTCTTTCTAAACTTTAGGCATTAAGACTGGCTATCTTATTTTTTCAAAGAGCTATGTATTTTAAACGACCATCTAACAGAGTAAATCGAAAATCAACGATCTCATCCCGGTAAGTATAAAGCTGGGTTTACAATAAAAAATTTATGCGTTAATAATTATGCAGTAAGCAGCGATCTGGCATTTGGAAACACGTTTTCTGTATTTTTTGCAGTTTCCAATTAATGCCTTAGTTCTTAATTACAGCGTACAGGAACAAGCGTCAAGCCTCCCGTGCTTACTTTTGTTTCTAACCTAACCTCGTATATCGCAACCATATTTAAGCAGATCACAATTCAAGGCCGATATTTTCTGTCAAAGATAGAAACCACAGACATGCTTTCTCAATATTTTTTATACGTAAATTACTGAAAATAACAGTTTCCCCGTCAATAACACCGACTGCTCTGTTCTGATTGGTCGTCGAATCATTAGGTATAAAATATAGTCATTTCTTTTAACGNGTCGTCGAATCATTAGGTATAAAATATAGTCATTTCTTTTAACGCTTAAGGAAATCCCAACACACTCGATCTCCTAAGTACTTTTGCAAACGAATACATATGATAACACACTTTTGTTTCTTCTGCACAGGTCTAAATGTATAATTTAATACTTGATTTTTCTATTGTAAACCCAGCTTAACACCGTGCAAGTCACAAAGCATAAAGGGGGACAAGGCAGCAACTGTGCAACTATCGAGTGAAATTACTAAATTGTTGTGTAATGTGTTGTATATTAAAAATGAAATTATATTTCTAACCATCTCATAGTTACAAACTGAGTACACGTATTTTGGTGGTTCTTAGTTTATATTTTTTAATCATGAATAAATTTCCCTTGCATTTGTGGTGTTGGAAACATGGCTGTGACCCGAGGAAATAGTGGATCGGAAGGGTCTATGTAGTGTCGCCCTCCTACCACTGCCTGCTCGGCAACAGCCGGCACAGTGCACGTGGTTCGCAATTCACACTCCGTGTTGAGGCGTTTTGACATGAACAAATAAGTTTTACTGTCATACGTAAGTTTGTAACATTTTTCTTTAATTAGGATCTCGAAATTCTGTTCTTAATTTTTGTTGATTCATTCGTATTGTCAGTGATAAAAATTTAAAACATCTTACAGCAATCATAGATGAACTACTCTGTAATTTTATGTCTTTTAATCACCCACATGCCCATTCTTGACGGTAGTGATGGTATTTCTGAAAGAGAGAGAGAGAGAGAGAGAGAGAGAGAGCTTTCTGCATCACACTTCTTATAACGTGCTTGGTAATTGGGTCGGTNGTCTTAATTTTTTTTGTCCTACAGTTCATCCAGTTGGAAAGCGATATACATTATTTCGAGGGTTGACTTCCAATTATTTGTAAAATTAGTCTTTAAGACTGCCGATCCTTTTTTTTTTAAAGATCTCTGTATTTTAAATGATTTTCTAACAGAGAAAATCGAAAATAAACAATCTCATCCCGTTAAGCATAAAGCTGTGTTTACAATTAGAAAATAATGCGTTAATAATTATGCAGTAAGCAGTGATCTGGCAAACGGAAACACTTTTCCTGTATTTGCAGTTTTCAATTAATGCCTTAATTCTTAATTACAGCGTACAGGAACAGGCGTCAAGCCTCCCGTGCTTACTTTTGTTTCTAACCTAACCTCGTATATCGCAACCATATTTAAGCAGATCACAATTCAATGCCGACATTTTCTATCAAAGAAGTTAATTTTTTTAACATATAAAATTGTAAACACGTCCACTTAATATTTTTTATACGTAAATTACTGAAAATAACATTTTCCCGTCAACAACACCGACTACTCTGTTCTGATTGGTTGTAGCATCATAAGGTATAAAATATAGTCATTTCTTTTAACGCTTAAGGAAATCCCAACACACACGACCTGCTAAGTACTTAATCCCAACACACACGACCTGCTAAGTACTTAATCCCAACACACACGACCTGCTAAGTACTTAATCCCAACACACACGACCTGCTAAGTACTTAATCCCAACACACACGACCTGCTAAGTACTTAATCCCAACACACACGACCTGCTAAGTACTTAATCCCAACACACACGACCTGCTAAGTACTTAATCCCAACACACACGACCTGCTAAGTACTTAATCCCAACACACACGACCTGCTAAGTACTTAATCCCAACACACACGACCTGCTAAGTACTTAATCCCAACACACACGACCTGCTAAGTACTTAATCCCAACACACACGACCTGCTAAGTACTTAATCCCAACACACACGACCTGCTAAGTACTTAATCCCAACACACACGACCTGCTAAGTACTTAATCCCAACACACACGACCTGCTAAGTACTTAATCCCAACACACACGACCTGCTAAGTACTTAATCCCAACACACACGACCTGCTAAGTACTTAATCCCAACACACACGACCTGCTAAGTACTTAATCCCAACACACACGACCTGCTAAGTACTTAATCCCAACACACACAACCTGCTAAGTACTTAATCCCAACACACACGACCTGCTAAGTACTTAATCCCAACACACACAACCTGCTAAGTACTTAATCCCAACACACACGACCTGCTAAGTACTTAATCCCAACACACACAACCTGCTAAGTACTTAATCCCAACACACACGACCTGCTAAGTACTTAATCCCAACACACACAACCTGCTAAGTACTTAATCCCAACACACACGACCTGCTAAGTACTTAATCCCAACACACACGACCTGCTAAGTACTTAATCCCAACACACACGACCTGCTAAGTACTTTTGGAAACCAATACATATAACACACTCTTGTCTAAATGTATAATTTACTATTGTAAACCCAGCGTAACACCGTGCAAGTCACAAAGCATAAAGTGGGACAAGGCAGCAACTGTGCAACTATCGAGTGAAATTACTAAATTGTTGTGTAATGTGTTGTATATTAAAAATTAAATTATATTTCTAGCCATCTCATAGTTACAAACTGAGTACACGTATTTTGGTGGTTCTTAGTTTATATTTTTTAATCATGAATAAATTTCCCTTGCATTTGTGGTGTTGGAAACATGGCTGTGACCCGAGGAAATAGTGGATCGGAAGGGTCTATGTAGTGTCGCCCTCCTACCACTGCCTGCTCGGCAACAGCCGGCACAGTGCACGTGGTTCGCAATTCACACTCCGTGTTGAGGCGTTTTGACATGAACAAATAAGTTTTACTGTCATACGTAAGTTTGTAACATTTTTCTTTAATTAGGATCTCGAAATTCTGTTCTTAATTTTTATTGATTAATTCGTATTCTCAAAGAAATAACCATATATCACTGTATTTGCATTATCAATAATGAAAATTAATAAACATGTTGCAGCAATTATAGATTAACTTCTCTCCAATTTTATTTCTTTTAATCACCCACGCGTACATTCTCAGCAGTTGTGATGGTGAATCTGAAAGCGCGAGAGCTTTCTGCATCACACTCCTTGTAACATGCTTTCTGAAAAATATATTAATTACTCCACCACATTCGAAATAATTCAAAACCAAGAAGATTATAATAAAACCTGAAAAATAGCAACATTAAATAACCCCCCGCTCGTTTTGAAACAAATTTAATAAATTTGGCAGAAACCGAAACAAATCTAAATGTTGATTTACTAGTATTGCAGCAACATGTTTTTCCCACTTAATTTAAAAAAATTTGTAATCATTATTTATAGCTTACAATATTACAACAGCACATTGAAAAGAAAAGAAAATATTAATTTTAGGGATGGGTCAAATAAGCAAAAATGTTGATTCCACAATTTAAATATCGGTTCCAGTATTCGGTTCTATGTATTTTGATTACTTGCCTTTTGCTTGCAACTTTATTAAATCAATGCAGGTAAAATTCATTAAATGTTTTATTTAACCGTTATATGGAAGAGTTGAGGAATAACAAAGTGTGAAAATAAGTTTTAATGTATACAGATAAACTTGTTGTATTAAATTTATTTATGGTTAGTAAATATGTAAAAAATTATTCTTTTTTTTACATTAATATGTGGTGATTGTGATATGTTTGGAAAATACTTTAATTAAATAACTCGTGGCCCTCAAACCAAAACATTGTGGCCTGCTGTAAGATAAAGGTAATCTACAAAGGTTCTTTAAAAGAACGTCAACAGCTGTGGTGGGCCGGATTTCTTATCTTTTTTGCTTCTTTTATGGTGTCTGGGCAGCCCTTTTTTTTTTTTTTGCATCTTTTACACAGTGACACACTGGTTTTTTTTGCTGTGCTGGAATGTGACACCTCAAAAAAAAAACTTCTCCCTCTCTTACTCGCGGCCATCCTACCAAACAAAGAAGGCTTGGAGGAATGTATCAATGGGCTAGCAGTGTTGTTTAAGGCGGAGGGCTGAGATTTAAGAGAGAGAGAGAAGGGAGAGAAGTGTTGATGTAAGAGGGAGAGATGAGATAACAGACTAATCTCATACACTGCCCTCCAAACATCGCGGAACAGTTTACGACTACCACTCCTTACCCCCAGAAATATTTTCCTTTATGTTGGGGAAAAAAGGGCACGCTATACATGAGTAAATACCATAGTTATTTTTGTAACAACAGAGTTTTGCCATTGCTGTGGAGAACCAAGAACCGAGTAATTGTTGTTAACCTAAAAGCGGTTCCGAGTCAAACCTCAAGAACCGGTATAAATTGGAACCGAAGAACCGAACTGACAGTAAGTTTGCTTCTTTGTATCCAACTTGTTAGTTTACACACGAAAGCTATATTTTTCTGGCCGGTTAGTTCTTCGGGAGAGAGATAGGTGGCGCGCATGCCATGGCAGGTAGCGCTTTTGTAAGCCGAGAGCGTTTCTCAATGGGACGCAGCACGTTGGCCTGCCTCCTGAACCTGTCTTTAAAAGTTGACTTTTCTCCTAGTACTGTCTGGAAACGACACGAGTTTGAAATATATTCAGTCAAAATATTTGAAAAAATTATACAAACTATACCCTGCGATATTTCTGTAAGGTTTTTGAATTAAAATAGAGCGTTTATGGAAAGCATGGATGTAGAGTGGGGATACGACGTGAAACGAACTCCCAAGGTTTGAAGTTGTTTCATTTGAATACTGATCGTTTAAATGTGCATTTCATTTTGAACACCTAAAAATTACTACTTTAGCACGAAGTTTAGTTTGTAACACAAAAAACCGTTTTGTAATGACCACGTAAAATAAATTGTATTAATTAATCTTAGAACTCTTTCTTATCCATGTATTTTCTGCATCTGATGTGCGCCGGCAGTGCACTCAGGATAGCCATTGCAATATTAATTTTTTTTCTTTCATGAATCAGCTGATATAGGATTTTGTAAATAGCATGTTTGGTTCGTATACGTCAAGTTGCCACTCACTGTCAAAACCTCGCCAACTTATATGAGACAGACAATACAATTCATTCCATAGGTTGTTGTTATTATGATTTCCAGAGCCTAATTATGGTTGCATGCCAATTTGCATCCTTTACTCTATACACAGTGTGATCTATTCTCCCCTCTACCTTCGTAAAACAAAATTTCCCTAAAATAAAAACATAACATCTCTTACATTATTATTTTACAAGAAAATTACCAAACAATAAAATAAAAACCAATGGTCTGTTTTACTAGCCTAAGTTGCGAGCTGTCTGCATTTATTAATGGATTTTGCCTCTTTTACTCTTGTTTCTTCACAACCTTCCTCATACAGAACTTCATTATTTTCCTTTTCCCTATTGACTTAACTTTGTGTCTCTTGTTCTTTCCCTTTCTCACACCTTCCTCATACAGTATTTCATTCTGTTTTTTTCACTGTTTACTTAACTCTACTCCTTTTTTTAAATTTCTTATTCCACACTGTTTTTCTGACTTTGTGCATCTCGGTAAAATTTGCCCATCACATTTCCTTCTATTTTACCCTACTTTTGACTGGTTGGACATGTTGTTCTTCTGACCCCCCCTCCCAACACCTTCTAACCCTTTTCATCTACACCCACTGAGTTCAACATGGTGTCACACTTGTGTATGAATTGTGTGGGTGTTGGTGCCCTATCATCTCCAAAACATTACGGCACTGCTCTTTCAAAATTCATAATCTCATCTGAAGACAAAACACCCTCATCATCTCGAGATGCATAATCCTCTTTGTACAATTGATTAAATTTCACGTCACCATGTTGTTTACATTTCACCTCTCTCTCTCTCTCTCTCTCTCTCTCTCTCTCGTGTTCATTTACTTTAATGTTGTAATGACGCAGTAATAATAATTATCGGGATGCTTGGTTCATTTTCTTTAGTTTTGCGATGCTTTATAATATTTTACCAGGCTTCAAAGTTGTGACCGTGGTATTGTTTATCGAGCACGCATTACCTTTTCATTTGTTTGCGTTAGCATTAGTAGCTAGAAGTTTTCCAACTACAGTAGACAGTTTTTGTTCTAGAAGGTTTGATTATCTTTTACTTACGACACAGTTCAACATGGAGTGGTTGCCCCCCCATGCCATGCTCTTATATGGTTGCGTTTTTGGCACCCTGGGATGAGGAGTGGCGGTAGGCACGGGCGACTAATACCCTGTGTACCTACCGGCTCGCTACCAAAGCTAAACAGTGAACAACCAGCTCCTGAAGAGGAAGCATTGTGCGTGGAAAATATCACCCACACCTGCAAACTTTATCCTGCTAAATTATTTCTCCTCCGGTGTGGGAGGTCACTAGGGTGCGTGTGTATATTCCTCTTGCGATGCAAGTTTGAATGACTTGATTAATAAGTAAATTGCTATGGTGCTGGTTTATACTAGTTTGTCTGGTGAAACTCACTGTTCGGGACTCTGCATATCTGAAGCTTACGAGTAAGTGGTTTCTTTTGAAGATTAAATACAATTACCAGTAACTAAACCGAGATTTTACTTTATTTTATTATTATTTGGCGCCTTTCATGTCTCAAGTCTACAGATTGAGCANCAGTAACTAAACCGAGATTTTACTTTATTTTATTATTATTTGGCGCCTTTCATGTCTCAAGTCTACAGATTGAGCAAACTGAGCTGTAATTTCCAGTCACAAATTCTGACTGCGACATTACACAGTCTTACCAACATAGCTAAATGCATCTGCTTCACGCAAAATGACTTAAACAATCAATGAGCCAAAGTATTTCTCAATAGAGGCTACTCCACATACTTCGTTCACATTCAAATTCAGCGTGCCACCTCAACCACAGATCCTCAAAGTAAGATGAGTAACTAAGATATTCGTCTGGTTGTCCTCTACCCTGAGAACATGTATAAACACAGAACCATTCTCAACTGTGGACACAATTCTGGCCTCATCACGTCTCACTCAAAAGTTGTTCTCCAAACCACCCAGATTGTTATTTCATACGACCCCACAATCAGCAATATCGCCACCCCCAGGGGGTCTCAACATTGCAATAGCCCACTTGCAGCTCTTGTTTTATACACTAGTCTTCCACCTGCTTCAACAGCAGCTCACCAATCAGACTTATCCCATCCAGGGCAGCTACAACTGTGCAACAGAATATCCAGCTAGAGTGCGTTCACTGCAATGCAGAGTACATTGGCCTCACCACCAACACTCTCAGACAGAGAATGAATGGCCACAGAGCAGACACCAAACAAACCATAGCAGGGGTAGATGTACATTTACAGGAGAAGCTAGTTGCAGCACCTTACCACCAGAACTTTGTCTCCTGTTACACAACCAGAGTGGTGAGGGCACTACCACCTTCTAGTAATAGCGCAGAACTGTGATGCTGGGAACTGGCCCACCAATACATCACGGAATCCAGACGGACACCTGCCTAACACATCAGATAACCCCTCCACCACATTTAAAACTTCCCGCCTCGCTCTAGTTTACCTCCTGGCCGCTAGGTTCACTGTTTGTGAACCACGACTCAAGAGACTGCAACGTGCCACCGCTGATGAAGCTGGCCTAGCCAGTGAGATGTTGCGAGTCCGCGTGGAAAATGTGTTTGTGTGTGTGGAACTACAAGTGCCGCCCTGTGAGTACTTGTGCATTCTGTCTACTTTGTATAATGTAATCAGTAGCCTAGCAGCCTAATGCCGCCGTATCTTATTGTAACAATGTTGTATTGTAAATATGTTTCTATCAGTGCTACCAATAAACTTCACTATTTCAATAGGCAATGTTTCATTTACACATAGCATACCCAAAAAACTAGATTAAAACAACATTTTAACTGTGAACTATTTCATACTAACTGTTGCATTCACATTGCTGCTCTCTATCTCTCGTTTTGATTTGTGTTGAATATGAAATAAACAATACAAGTTATAGAAGATATGTACTAAGTTGAAGTCTCAATTGTTCAATAATATAATGCTTTAAAGTTAATCACAGTTTTATATATTTGTGGTATACAAGTTTTTTAAAAAATAGGNCATTTGTTCAATAATATAATGCTTTAAAGTTAATCACAGTTTTATATATTTGTGGTATACAAGTTTTTTAAAAAAATAGGGTGACATGTTACTCCTAGGGTAATTTAATTTTCCAAACAAAGTTTTGTCGGTTTCTTTATCACTTCTAACTATAAGAGTGTTATTGTGATAAGCATAAGAATAGACACTGGCGAAAAGTTTTTTTTTCCTATTCCTTATGTTCAGCCAAGTTTCATTGTTTAGACTCGCACATNAGAATAGACACTGGCGAAAAGTTTTTTTTTCCTATTCCTTATGTTCAGCCAAGTTTCATTGTTTAGACTCGCACATTAGAAAACGCACAGCTGATAAACAATTCATATGTGCAATATGTTATGCATGCTTCATCCATGAGTAATATGAAGGTGCACATCAGAAAACACACGAGGAAGCCTTTATGGTCTTCATAATTTCCAAGTCCTCTTGTAAGCCTGANATGAAGGTGCACATCAGAAAACACACGAGGAAGCCTTTATGGTCTTCATAATTTCCAAGTCCTCTTGTAAGCCTGAGGTCAGTACACACACGAGGATACGCGCTGGTGAGAAGCAGGTGTCGTGTTCGTTATGTTGTGGTNTTGTAAGCCTGAGGTCAGTACACACACGAGGATACGCGCTGGTGAGAAGCAGGTGTCGTGTTCGTTATGTTGTGGTTTCTTTAGCGCTGTGATTAATGTGGAGACACACATCCATACACACTCTTCTGAGAAGCATTGATAACTTTGTGTGCTATCTAGCATGAACTGTAATGTGGATACTCCAATGGAAGTTCAAACAATGNTGAGAAGCATTGATAACTTTGTGTGCTATCTAGCATGAACTGTAATGTGGATACTCCAATGGAAGTTCAAACAATGATCCTTGTAAGCTTCTGTACCTCTGAAGATTTGCTGATGAATTAGTTCTTTTATCACATTGCATTAGAACTCTGTTTTCCTGTTATTTCACTGGTTTTTCCAGGTCCTGTTTATTCCCGTTTATATTTAANATTAGAACTCTGTTTTCCTGTTATTTCACTGGTTTTTCCAGGTCCTGTTTATTCCCGTTTATATTTAATGCGTTGTTTTCCCGCATATAGCGTTACAGAAACGTTATTGCTCATTTTACGTCATGTACAAAACAACGTTGATGCNTGCGTTGTTTTCCCGCATATAGCGTTACAGAAACGTTATTGCTCATTTTACGTCATGTACAAAACAACGTTGATGCAGTTGTCAACATTACATATAGTAACGAGTTCATGAAACTTCATGCTACTGCAACTCGGAGCAGTGTGTGCCGTGATTGGGACCGCAATCAGAGTACAATAAATGTAGAGAAAGCAAGATGGCAGCAATAGTTGAATCTTACTGCCTCTGCAAGTGTTAAAAATCTGTATAACTGCTTAATGGTTAGACAGTGAAGGTTTTACTGTTCGTAATAGCTAAATAGTTGGTTTTCAATCTGTTCAAGTTGCTTGTGGTGCCTGTTTTACAATCTTCTTTTTGTATATGTTTTGAAGTTAAGTTGTAATTATTGAAATAAAACTTGACATAGTGTAGACATTTCTAATATATATACATTTTAATTTTAAGTAGAATTTTACCTATAAGAAGTATTTATTAAAGAATAGAACAAAGAATAATAGACACAAGGTAATATTGATTAATTTGACTGTTTTCCCGCAAAGTTGTAGAAAGGATTTTCTCTGTATTTGGATGATGGCAACTCCTACCCATTACATTTTATTTTTTTAATTAATTAATAAGNTAGAAAGGATTTTCTCTGTATTTGGATGATGGCAACTCCTACCCATTACATTTTATTTTTTTAATTAATTAATAAGATCTCATTTTTATGACCCATGTTCTAAAGTTTTATATAATGCAAATGTTAATAATCAATTTCTTTTTGTAATATATTAAAAATAATTTCGGTTTGTGTATTAAAAACTGTAAACTGTGATAATTGTTAACTCCCTAGAATTTGTTTAAACAAACTAAGTCAGGAATCGCCAGTTACTTTCCTAGAAGAGACATGCGCCAGAGTTATGACAGCCTGCAATAAATTTCCACACAGTGAATTGAAGCAGGAGATGCACGAAAGGAAACTGTTTTACATGTTNTAGAAAGGATTTTCTCTGTATTTGGATGATGGCAACTCCTACCCATTACATTTTATTTTTTTAATTAATTAATAATATCTCATTTTTATGACCCATGTTCTAAAGTTTTATATAATGCACANCCCATTACATTTTATTTTTTTAATTAATTAATAAGATCTCATTTTTATGACCCATGTTCTAAAGTTTTATATAATGCAAATGTTAATAATCAATTTCTTTTTGTAATATATTAAAAATAATTTGCCAAACACATAATTTTTGACATTTGA
Source organism: Clitarchus hookeri (assembly GCA_002778355.1). Classification (NCBI taxonomy): domain Eukaryota; kingdom Metazoa; phylum Arthropoda; class Insecta; order Phasmatodea; family Phasmatidae; genus Clitarchus; species Clitarchus hookeri. The sequence continues at coordinate 27,015 of NQII01009960.1, forward strand.
CACTTAATTGTTAACTCCCTAGAATTTGTTTAAACAAACTAAGTCAGGCATCCCCAGTCACTTTCCTAGAAGAGACATGCGCCAGAGTTATGACAGCCTGCAATAAATTTCCACACAGTGAATTGAAGCAGGAGATGCACGAAAGGAAACTGTTTTACATGTTGTGCGTCAGGTGACAAATAAACTATATTTACTTAAATGATCATGTCAACCCACCTGTTGCATAACATTCCTCAAAAATATTTCTCGCTTCAATCGTTCGCCATATAGAACTAAGTAAGACGTAATACATTTATTTACTTACCAGCGAACCAGCCCAGCTTCAATTGAGTGTTTGACAGTGATAAACTAATAAATAAATTGGGAACAGACAATTCATTTATGTGAGAACAGAATTATAAAATTATACTATTTGGCGTAGGTTTTTAACTGATTACAGCAACCGGAAAGAAAGGAAATATTTTTCCCCGATAGCCAAGAAGTAGGGTATTGGTTTTGGAGTGTATCTGTAAAACGTTCGCCTAGTTAACACATTTCTGGTTCGCAGCGTCGATGTATGAAAATCAAAACGTGAGTTTCATCACGTAGCTTTATAAATNTTATGACAGCCTGCAATAAATTTCCACACAGTGAATTGAAGCAGGAGATGCACGAAAGGAAACTGTTTTACATGTTGTGCGTCAGGTGACAAATAAACTATATTTACTTAAATGATCATGTCAACCCACCTGTTGCATAACATTCCTCAAAAATATTTCTCGCTTCAATCGTTCGCCATATAGAACTAAGTAAGACGTAATACATTTATTTACTTACCAGCGAACCAGCCCAGCTTCAATTGAGTGTTTGACAGTAATAAACTAATAAATAAATTGGGAACAGACAATTCATTTATGTGAGAACAGAATTATAAAATTATACTATTTGGCGTAGGTTTTTAACTGATTACGGCAACCGGAAAGAAAGGAAATATTTTTCCCCGATAGCCAAGAAGTAGGGTATTGGTTTTGGAGTGTATCTGTACAACGTTCGCGTAGTTAACACATTTCTGGTTCGCAGCGTCGATGTATGAAAATCAAAACGTGAGTTTCATCACGTAGCTTTATAAATNTAGTTAACACATTTCTGGTTCGCAGCGTCGATGTATGAAAATCAAAACGTGAGTTTCATCACGTAGCTTTATAAATAAGTGCACCTAGGTACTACTTTTTGAGCTTGGCTGAGGGATCTTAATCGATCACCAAAGTTAAGCAACATTCNAAATAAGTGCACCTAGGTACTACTTTTTGAGCTTGGCTGAGGGATCTTAATCGATCACCAAAGTTAAGCAACATTCCCAGCGGCACAAATTTGGATGGGTGGCCATTTAGTGGCATAACATCTGAGCGCTTCCAGGCTTCGGAGGGCATGTTAAATATTCAGTCCCGGTTGTTATCAATTGATAGCCGTCGTTAAGTCATTTAAGATGTTCATGGGCAGCCTGATAAACTCTTGACACCAGAGGGAAAAAATATTTTGGTAACGTTCCCAGCCATTGCAGAATTACGTTTTGTTATTCCTCCGGTACCGTACAATTTTCAGGGATAAAAAGTATCCTATATCATATTGCAGGACCTATAGTACCTACATACCAAATTTCATCAAAATCCGTTCNTCAGGGATAAAAAGTATCCTATATCATATTGCAGGACCTATAGTACCTACATACCAAATTTCATCAAAATCCGTTCAGCTGTTGTGGAGCTGAGTGATAACAAACATACACAAACACACGCACACTGACTTTCGATTTATAATATTAGTAGGATTATATTCATTCTGTCTTTCGAATTAATTCGTATATTCGATGTTTACATTTCTCACATGTTTTCAAATCACGGATAGTAGCCAACAGTCTCTTCTGATATAACCACGATCCTTCAGTTCATTGATGATTGAAGATATTTCAACAATGTACGAGAGATTTCCACATTTTTTTTCAGATCACTCACATGTATAATTCTGGTATACATTTTTTACCTTTTATGTACAAAGTACCCATCGGATAANATTCGTATATTCGATGTTTACATTTCTCACATGTTTTCAAATCACGGATAGTAGCCAACAGTCTCTTCTGATATAACCACGATCCTTCAGTTCATTGATGATTGAAGATATTTCAACAATGTACGAGAGATTTCCACATTTTTTTTNAATCCGTTCAGCTGTTGTGGAGCTGAGTGATAACAAACATACACAAACACACGCACACTGACTTTCGATTTATAAGATTAGTAGGATTATATTCATTCTGTCTTTCGAATTATTTCGTACATTCGATGTTTACATTTCTCACATGTTTTCAAATCACGGATAGTAGCCAACAGTCTCTTCTGATATAGCCACGATTCTCCAGTTCATTGATGATTGAAGATATTTCAACAATGTACGAGAGATTTCCACAAAAAAAAGTCTAGTGAGTGTACATTAATTCTGGTATACATTTTTTACCTTTTATGTACAAAGTACCCATCGGATAAATTTTTTTGCCATGATGTACTCATTAGTTAAACTTGTTCTATGTGTAGTCCCCGATTGTAGTAGAGTGTCGATTAAATAGACGAATCTCAATGACGATGTCAAGTATTCCTTTAAAGATAGTTTGTCAGGAGGCATAGAGATTTTGACATCTTTGAATGGTGTTGAGATTACATTANCAAGTATTCCTTTAAAGATAGTTTGTCAGGAGGCATAGAGATTTTGACATCTTTGAATGGTGTTGAGATTACATTAGTTTCCAATGCATTGTTTAATTTCAATTTCGTGAGCAGAGTGTGCCGACCTTGTTCCTCGTAATGCCTGTCGAATGATGTGTGTGTTCCATCATAGTTTGATTAGAATTATAACTCGGGTAGCAGCCGTGCGATGAATCATGAATAATGCTTTTGTACTTGCATGGGAGCGAAAGTGGATGTTTGTCAAGAATTTAGTTTTTTGCTTCATAACATTATTTTTTTATTTTTTTTTATAACTAGATATATTCAAAGTTGCTGTTCCCTCTATAAACAGTCCTATTGAGAAATTGGTTGTTGACGCAGGATGCGTTGGTCCTTGGAGCTAANCTCGTAATGCCTGTCGAATGATGTGTGTGTTCCATCATAGTTTGATTAGAATTATAACTCGGGTAGCAGCCGTGCAATGAATCATGAATAATGCTTTTGTACTTGCATGGGAGCGAAAGTGGATGTTTGTCAAGAATTTAGTTTTTTGCATCNCGATGAATCATGAATAATGCTTTTGTACTTGCATGGGAGCGAAAGTGGATGTTTGTCAAGAATTTAGTTTTTTGCTTCATAACATTATTTTTTTATTTTTTTTTATAACTAGATATATTCAAAGTTGCTGTTCCCTCTATAAACAGTCCTATTTAGAAATTGGTTGTTGACGCAGGATGCGTTGGTCCTTGGAGCTAATTTTCAAAACTGCAGGTCGATAAAAGTTGTTTNAGAAATTGGTTGTTGACGCAGGATGCGTTGGTCCTTGGAGCTAATTTTCAAAACTGCAGGTCGATAAAAGTTGTTTGGCTTAGCTAATCTTCTAGTGAAGTGTTTGGAAACTTAGCCCGAAAATTCTTAAACATCAATAGAATTTAGATATTGTTTCGCTGCTCTGTGCAAAGACTACTGCATGAGCGGCGCGATGTATTTGCGGTAGCAGATCCTTTTTGTCGCACCACAGGAGCGGAACACGAATTTCCACTATAACACTAGCGACCACTCTACTCTGTTCCACTCAGTTACCAGCCGCACCAATGCATGGCCATGAAAGATAAAATGAAGGAAATTCTCGTAGGAGGTGCGATAGAACCCACATGCAGCCATTATAATAGCGCAATAACACTAGCACCATCAAAGGAAGGGACGTGGTGCTTTTGCTTAGATTTAGACCCATCAGCCTTATGACCAAGAGTGCACTACTACCCTTAAATATGCAATACATATACTCAGCATAGCAAAAATAATTATGTAAGCAGACCTGCGCAGTTGGGACTGGCAAGTGCCAATCTCAAAAGAGGACCGGCACAAAACAGCATTTACTGTACCAGATGGGTGGAGATTTCAATTTTGTGCAATGCCTTTCGGGCTTAAATGTGCGCCAGCAACATTTCAGACTATGATGGTCTGAGTACTCGATGGGTACAGAGGTGACTTTGCCTTTGCTTACATGAGTGCCGTAGTGGTATGGTCAGAGACATGGGAGGAACATATGGTCCATACGATATAAGAAGGCCACTTTCTGACAGTCAGTGAGTGGCAACTTAACTTTTACGAAACAAACAAAGTGCCATATACAAAATCCTGTATCAGCTGATGCATGAACGAACAAAAGTTAAAATTACGTTGGCTATTCTGAGTGCACCGGCGATGAACATCACAGAAGCAGGAAATACGCGAATAAGAAAGAGTTCCTACCTTTATTAACGCATTTTATTTTACAAGGAAACAAAACAATGGTTGTTAGTGTTAAAAACTAAACTTCGTCAGAATGTAGNTATTAACGCATTTTATTTTACAAGGAAACAAAACAATGGTTGTTAGTGTTAAAAACTAAACTTCGTCAGAATGTAGTTAAGTGTAGGTGTTCAAAATGAAATGTACAATAGAACGATACAACACGGAAAAGTTTTCTGAAGTTGTGCCAACTTCAGAAAGTTTTTTCACGTCGTATCATCCCTCTCCAACCTCGCTTTCAACACGTCCTTGATATTAATTCGAAAAGCATATAGAAATATTGCATAATATTGTTGAATTATTTTTTCTAATAATTTGACGAAACGACACGAATTTGAAATATATTTCCAGCCCGTAATCTAAGAACAATCAACTTAAAAAAATACGCTATCTATAGACCAAAAACAGCGGGAANCTAAGAACAATCAACTTAAAAAAATACGCTATCTATAGACCAAAAACAGCGGGAAAGTTCGCTATGCGCGCAATCTCTCGGATATGCGAGGTATTACCAGCCAGAAATGAACCTCTTCCTGCGCGTTAAATAACGAATTTACAAACAAATGCCAATAGTTATATTTTTTCCACGAACTCCACATAATTTTTAATAAATATATATTTCATGTACAACGATTTGGAGTCGAAGTCTTTTATATTCGGCCGGTAATCGTTCGTCTACGTAAATTATACGCCATGTTCTCTCGAAACCATTTCCTTGTTTCCGTNATTCGGCCGGTAATCGTTCGTCTACGTAAATTATACGCCATGTTCTCTCGAAACCATTTCCTTGTTTCCGTAGGAAGTGAGACACGCTGAATCGTTTTTAAGCAATTCTAACGTTATTCCACGTCACATATTTCCAACTCGAATATATTAGCTATAACGTCCAAAGTGTGATAATAGATACAACAGACCGTCTCGCAAATGTTAACCCAAATTCACTATCTCGGACAAATTAAAAAAGAGTTAGCAAATATTTAATTATTTGCAACATTTTATATTTTTACTTTTATAACCTATTAATTTTTTTTAGGCAGATGTCAGTCTTAAAATATCTTAAAATTTGTTTAGCATACATTACAATGGCAAGTGGATTAGCTAACAGCGCGTTGATAAAAAAATACAGCCCCGACTTGACAGACCAGCTGATGGCGGAAGGATACATAGTCACATGTAGTCAGACGTAAACAGTGGTGCTACTTTCGCAGACCTGTCAGAAAATGGCCTTCTTATACAGAATGGACTATATCAAACACCTATCGTTAGTTCTACAACGACTAGCCATAAACAAACTGACCTGCACCAACCGAAAGTACCGCATAGGAAAACCATGCATACAATTTATCCACCATCTGGTGAACGAAAATGGGAACCGGGTAACCCCGAACAGCTATCAATTATAAATTACTATGTGGTGCTGCGGATGCGCAAACAACTGCACAAATTGTTTCGGTAGGTAAACTGGCGACTTTTCCATAGCCACAGCGCTATTATAATACATGTTTTCACCCAACCAGAAATACTAGTGTACCACAGAGCATAACTAGTTTCATGGAGCTGAAAACCAGGCTCTGGCTATTAACTACACTAGCCCACCACAATCCATGTAAAACACCTGTACATCCAAACAAATGTGAGTGACAAAGGATTGGGAGCAATGCAACTTGGGAAGAATCAAGCGTGGCACATCATAAGGTTTAGTAGTGCCTAATTAGGAGACACGGGATACTGGTACGATTTGAATGAACACGAATATCTGGCAGTAATGTGAGCCGTCAAGAAGGACCGAGCCTATGTCTAATACCATCGATTCACAATGCGAACAGACAACAGCTGTTAAATGGGGCTTCACTTAAAGGAATCGTGGAGCAAATTGGCCCGGTGGGCATTACTTCTACAGTCTTACGACATCGAATTTTAGCGCGTTTCCGGAGCCGAAAACTAGTAACTTGACGTACTGTCACGCATGCCTGGCGAAACGGTAGTGATGGACGAAGACGAGTGGTATTACTTATGGCCCGCTACAGCTGCCACCTGGCGAGGGTGTAGCTTGGAGTCACGACATCGAGCCTCAGCAGGAGTCTAACTCGAACTCAAGCCCACTTGCTAGCCACACAACAACAGCATCGCCAATGGCTANATCGAGCCTCAGCAGGAGTCTAACTCGAACTCAAGCCCACTTGCTAGCCACACAACAACAGCATCGCCAATGGCTAGCTACCGAGGACACCTATTAGCAGGTTCTCCAGACAGGTAAGCTCCCCATAAAGCTGCGCAGAAACACCTATGAGGAGTCACTCGGCAGCTGACACTGCATTGTGGGATCCCCGTCACAGCGATGGGAGGATTGTATAAGGCCTAGACAGCCTGACTGCAGTCTCCCCCCTCGTCCTCACCTCCAACATGANCACAGCGATGGGAGGATTGTATAAGGCCTAGACAGCCTGACTGCAGTCTCCCCCCTCGTCCTCACCTCCAACATGACGATAAACACACGCCCGCAACAGCAGCAGTGGAGATGAGACGCCAGAGTAGGTGGACTTCAGACTTCTCTGTCGATTCAAGCGACCATGCCACCAACACCGCCCTGCATGCATGTCCATCAAATAGAGCAAGCACCCTTCTTCAATGCAAATGCTGCGTCACATTAATATCGCCCTGGATCACAACAGTTAGGTACCAGTATTCACCGCCTTGCCATGGTCATGCAGACCTCACCTGCTGAGGCCACGTCGCCAAATCAAGCCAATAACCACTTGTAGCGCAGCACCTAATGTCATGATGGGTCACCTGGGGNGCTGAGGCCACGTCGCCAAATCAAGCCAATAACCACTTGTAGCGCAGCACCTAATGTCATGATGGGTCACCTGGGGGACTGTGAGGTCAAGCGGTCATTGAAGAGGAGGGAATGTGATGTTAACCACATGGCCCTCATGACCATTTTTACCTCTGCAGTCACTTACACCACCTGGCGGAAGTGAACACTAGGCTGAGGGTAAGTCAGTTATGGGTGTCGGCGAGAATTGAACTCGCCTGCCTCGTCGTCTTATACTAGTTGACTCAATTGATTGTTTTGCTTTATTTACCTCAAGAGGTATCTCTTGTGAGAAAATAACAAGTGGCCCCCGAAAGCNGACTCAATTGATTGTTTTGCTTTATTTACCTCAAGAGGTATCTCTTGTGAGAAAATAACAAGTGGCCCCCGAAAGCCACAGACGTCAGACGCTCTGGCAATTGGAAGGAACATCAGCACACCATGCGCACGACACCCTGCAGTCATCCAACCTGTGTTACGTCGACCGGCCTGCTGACCGGAATAATAGTGCTACGTGACCCCGAGTGCAGCAAAATTGTGGGGAATAAAATCCGGAAGAAGTACAAAGTGTTAAAAATACAGTAGGCAAATTAATTAGGCATTCTTTTATTAAAACCTGAAACGAGATGGCTTACCACATTCCTTTCAGGGATGAGCTCGTTTAACCCCTTCCTTCCCAAGCCGGAGAACTTGCAATCGCGCATCGGCACAAGAAAAATGGAAACTTAATTTCACTTAAGAAATTTACCAGAACCTGAAATACGTTCTCAATTTACTGTTATTCCAGTTATTTAATTAATTGTACTTATTATAAATTCTTGGAAGTGTAATGTTTTCTCTTTTCACATCAGACTGGCTATCAAGGCCTCATTGCTTTATTTTGTGTTTTTAGTGCAGTGACAATCCCCATGATGTCACAGTCACAAACATAATTATCACTTTATTAATCATGGGGATATCACCATGAGGTTATTAAATAGCGAATTGTATTGTGTAGCATATTCACTAGCCTTATGTGAAAATAAACATGTACTCTCTTAAGTTTTGGTGCCGGCGACGGCTACCATCGACTGGAGCTGACACCATGATTTTAGTCTGACTACACCACTCTGCGTTCACACCCTCGGCACCCTAACTTTTGCCGCCGTTGAGGCTTGAGTGCCGAGACTAACTGACAGAGTNGACTCAATTGATTGTTTTGCTTTATTTACCTCAAGAGGTATCTCTTGTGAGAAAATAACAAGTGGCCCCCGAAAGTCACAGACGTCAGACGCTCTGGCAATTGGAAGGAACATCAGCACACCATGCGCACGACACCCTGCAGTCATCCAACCTGTGTTACGTCGACCGGCCTGCTGACCGGAATAATAGTGCTACGTGACCCCAAGTGCAGCAAAATTGTGGGTAATAAAATCCGGAAGAAGTACAAAGTGTTAAAAATACAGTAGCCAAATTAATTATGCATTCTTTTATTAAAACCTGAAACGAGATGGCTTACCACATTCCTTTCAGGGATGAGCTCGTTTAACCCCTTCCTTCCCAAGCCGGAGAACTTGCAATCGCGCATCGGCACAAGAAAAATGGAAACTTAATTTCACTTAAGAAATTTACCAGAACCTGAAATACGTTCTCAATTTACTGTTATTCCAGTTATTTAATTAATTGTACTTATTATAAATTCTTGGAAGTGTAATGTTTTCTCTTTTCACATCAGACTGGCTATCAAGGCCTCATTGCTTTATTTTGTGTTTTTAGTGCAGTGACAATCCCCATGATGTCACAGTCACAAACATAATTATCACTTTATTAATCATGGGGATATCACCATGAGGTTATTAAATAGCGAATTGTATTGTGTAGCATATTCACTAGCCTTAAGAGAGTACATGTTTATTTTCACATAAGTTTTGGTGCCGGCGACGGCTACCATCGACTGGAGCTGACACCATGATTTTAGTCTGACTACATCACTCTGCGTTCACACCCTCGGCACCCTAACTTTTGCCGCCGTTGAGGCTTGAGTGCCGAGACTAACTGACAGAGTNCACTCTGCGTTCACACCCTCGGCACCCTAACTTTTGCCGCCGTTGAGGCTTGAGTGCCGAGACTAACTGACAGAGTGACATCTGCTTCCGTCACGAGTGATGAGAACCGACGTCAAATGCAAAATGGAAAAACATGACATGAACACTATGTGATAATATTGTAAAGGTGAAAATTTGAATAAATTAACTGAATCACATTGGTGACAGCCACATTGATTAACAAATGTCTGTTAGTTGTGAAGTTGACGGGGAGTGTAACCACACTAAATGACATGTTACAAGGATGGAGCTCTTTATAGGCAATCTCCCTCTTTGAAAACATAATTGATATTTTATAATTAAACATTACATTCTTTATTCTCGTGAAAACTGTTTGTATTTCATATTCTGTGTCGTGTTGGAATTTCACTGGCTACAGTTATGCCAGTTGGCTTTCTCCTGAAGGGATGGACGAGTCAGCCTAGGGAAAGGGAACTGCTTGATTGCTCTTAAAACAATAAAACACACTCCTGACTGTAGCTGTGAATGATATGAAGCTGCTTGGTGTGTTTTCAAAATTGCTGCGCACTATTGGTAAACTCTGGGGCACCTATCGATTAAGCTACGGTTTACAGGCCGCTTAGACGCCACTTGGTGGTGCATCATATTGTATATAGCGGAGCGAGCTTCAACGTCATAAATACCGATTGCCCGTGCGCCCAACGGCTGTGGCTTTGGGGGTAAACTCCGTTTCGGATCGTCTACAACTTTATTAGAAGAGTCACCTCTTGTAATAAATTGTAGGGTGGTCTCTTGAGTCACGTAATATCTGCGGGCAAGAAAGCGCAGGTTACGTTCCTGACAACCTGCACTACGCGCTCTTGGCCTTATGTGGTTTTAGCGTGGTGTAGTTGATGAAGTTTATGTGACTGTGGTGGTCAGAGTGTGCACAAGGAGCTCGTGGATGCTTTGCTCACGCCAACATACATTTATATGTAATCGCAAATATAACTGTAAGGTACATATTTCGTACATACGTAAATACATGCAATCTATAAACGAACACCAAAATATGTAGAAAATATCTATGTTACAGTTATATTTCCGTGTGTAAATAAAATTGCAATACTGCAGATACTACAATACATCAGACATTTGTGTATTTACTTACTTAAGTAGGCAGTATGTCGTTGGCCAATTACACTACACATGATTGATACATTAACTAAACANTGTGTATTTACTTACTTAAGTAGGCAGTATGTCGTTGGCCAATTACACTACACATGATTGATACATTAACTAAACATCACCTACTAAAAACCCAAAAGGTCCTTGCCAAAACAATGTTAATTCTATAAACAGGCAAACGCACAGAAGCTCTCGTACCCCCCATTCTTCAATCGGAAACCATCACATGGTCGTGTTCGGAAATTGCAAACCATGTGTTCACACAGTACTCAACTGACTGCCAATCACACAGTATGCCATATACCAGGTAACTAAATGCACTACTGTCCATGCTGACAACATTACATGACTATTCATCACAGCGTTCGATGTAAACAAAGCGGCTGAACTCCTCGTATTTATGGTAATTTTCTAGATTAGGGGCTTTTCTGAAAATAAGAAAAAAAACTCCAGAAAGTGGTATATTTCGACTCTACTAATAACGTAGAACACGAATATACTAGGGGCATTAACGTACGACGAATTTCCTAACATGTACCCACCTAACCTAACAGAACCTAACTCCACGATGGGTGAATCACTATTTTACGTTTTTAAACTAACCTAGGATTGTACGGCTCTAAACTAACCTAGGATTGTAAGGTTNTATCCCAGGTTTTATAAATCCATTTAAATAGGCTTTTTACTGGATATTCACGTTATTTGCAGTATATCCTTTGAAAGATGTTGATGAGGAGGGCTCAAAAATTGTGGTGTTTATGCTGAAAAAATTGTAAATTGTATGTCCAATATTTATATATCGGGTCGCTAAATATTTTTTAAAAGGCAGAATGTTCCGCTAAATAACTTGTTGGATTCAAATCACTTCTCTGGCTGTATGAAGGCCAAGCCATTCCATTTAAGAAAAAATAAATTGAAAAGGACTTCCTAACAAGAACAATATAATAAATTAGTCTGGTTAAAGTTCTATGTGCAGGTGAACCATTGTATGCAGAGCATGGTATGTAGCTTTTTTTAAAACACTAGTACACATTTTATTTTAAATGCAGCGTTGGCGCACCTTTCAACAACCAATAAGATACCCTGTTTAGAAAAATCATTTGTGACGTAATTCGTTGTTAAATTACTTAACGCAAATGAATTCATTTGTATTTTAAATACTGCTAGCCAGGTTGGTCCTCCACCAATTATGCTATCCACGGGATAGTCCAGGGCCTTTTGTGGTTTTTGTTGAGTCGTAAGATACCAATATTGGCAATCTACACCCTACTTCTCTAGGTCGCAAACTTCATCCCCAACCGAGATGTTTTACATATCCAACGAGCAGGCCCAGCGAAATTGGAAATTACTTTTACTTCTGGTATTGCAGCCAATCAGTGTATGTCTTCAGAACTACCAACTAAATTGAATGTGTCTGTAACTATCCCTACTGGTCTTGTAGAACGCCAAGGCTTGATATATGGCATTCCTCTCGATATGTCGACAGGTGACATTCGCGAAGGTTTAGAATGTGATTATAAGATTTTATTTATTGAGAGGTTGTCCAAGCATGTGGTTAATGGAACTTTATCGGAACAAGTACCGATCAGACCGGTGAGCCTNCTGGTATTGCAGCCAATCAGTGTATGTCTTCAGAACTACCAACTAAATTGAATGTGTCTGTAACTATCCCTACTGTTCTTGTAGAACGCCAAGGCTTGATATATGGCATTCCTCTCGATATGTCGACAGATGACATTTGCGAAGGTTTAGAATGTAATTATAAGATTCTATTTATTGAGAGGTTGTCCAAGCGTGTGGTTAATGGAACTTTATCGGAACAAGTACCGATCAGACCGGTGAGCCTTACCTTTGAAGGACATTTACCTACTGAAATTATACTATATAAAGAGATCATTAAAGTTACTCCTCAGGGGGTCCAATCTGTGCTACAGTGTTTGTGGTGTTTTCGCTTCGGGCATACCCAGAAACACTGCCACGCCNTCCTCAGGGGGTCCAATCTGTGCTACAGTGTTTGTGGTGTTTTCGCTTCGGGCATACCCAGAAACACTGCCACGCCACAGATTTTGAAATAGTCCCGATTTTGAAACCTGGTAAATCTGCTCTATCACATGAGGTTTATTATCCGATTGCACTGCTTTCTTGTTTGCCAAAATTTTTTGAGAAATTGGTTAAACACAGCCTTAATTGGTGGTTAGAATATCATTGTTCACTTCGTCCAGAACAACTTGGTATTAGTACCCTGGATGCTATTTGTGTATTGTTTTCACGTATTAGAGATGCCTATGTTCACCGGAACGTATTGGGTATTGTGTTTTTAGACTTGGAATCGGCCTTTGATAATGTTTATCTTAAACTTCTTTATGGTAAAATGTCTAAACTAGGTGTACCAAATACCTTCATACAATGTATCCATTCTTTGTTTAGCATTCGTCGTTATACGCCTAGAGTACCTGATGTCGCAGTTTTTGTTCGGCAGGTGTCCCATGGGTTGGTTCACTGTAGTACCCTTAGCCCATTGCTATTTATCTTATATACTCAAAACACCACATTTCACCTGGGCTCCCACGTTCATTCTATTTAACATGCTGCTGATATTATGCTTTGGGTTGAATGTATCTCCTATGTCAAAGCCTGTACTTCTATGACTATGGCCCTTGATTCCTTATCACTTTGGCTGGATGATCATGGTTTCACTCTTTCTGTGGATAAGAGTCGCGCCTTGTATTTCACGCGTAGACGGTCCCAGTCTCCAGTTCCCTCTCCAACCATCNGAGTCGCGCCTTGTATTTCACGCGTAGACGGTCCCAGTCTCCAGTTCCCTCTCCAACCATCACAGGTTATCCTCTGCCCTGTTTGACAAAGGTACGGTATTTGAGTTTCATTTTAGATGCCCGTGGTGGATGGACTACTCATGTTGAATACACTATTACCAAATGTCGCAAAAGAATTAGTATTTTATAGGCTCTCGCCCATTATCGTTGCGGTTGTAGCTTTTTTGCTCTACGTTCTTTTTATGTCTCTACCATTCAGTCTTTTTTAGATTACGGTACTCTGTTTGCTAATCAGCTGCCACTCCTTTTGGTGAACACATTGGAGACTATACAGAACGTTTGCCTCAGACTTATTCTTGGTGCTTTCTCTTCTATGCCCATTATGGTTTTGGGTATGGAATCTTTCCTTATGTCATTGTCCGACCGTTATAGACGGTTGCAAGGTAAACATTGGATTTGTGCGTAAGGGGTATTGTACAAGCGGTTGACAACCTTGGTTACGTCGTACCAAAAGTATTATTAACGACAACATGTTTTGTTCACCCCACCTAGATTGTTACACCGTTTGCAGTATGAGGTTTTGTTTGGTTTTCCTTTTCCTATGTTTCTTTCCCCTACTAGATCTGTTTCTCCCATTGTTCTTCAACAAGAATTTAAGGCTACAGTTGCTGAATATCCCGACTACTTTGATTTACACTGATTCCTTAAAAACTGTTGAAGATGTTGGGTCTGCTTATTTTGAGGCTTCACATAAATTTTCTGGACTCTTTAAACTCCCTTGAGGCGACACAATTTATTATGCCGAAGCTTTTGCAGTGTATATGGCTTTTTGTTATGTTTACGATCTCAGTCTTAAATCCTCTGATTATATCTGATTCACGTACTGTATTTACGGCCTTGTCTTCTCCTACTCCCCATAAGGAAGTGCTTGTATGGTTCATGCGGGACCAGTGTGTTCCTTTGGATAAACTCAATGTTTCTGTCCTCTTAATGTGGGTACCAGGGCATGTCGGGATTCAGGGGAATGAGATGGTGGATATACGTGTGACATTGAGTGTTTTACATGATGTCTCGAAGCCCCTACTTTCATTTTCGGTTTTATATCCCTTATTTATTAGGGAAATTTTTCGCCATTGGAAACAGACATGGGAAACTTATACTGCGGTTTCTAATACCCTATATACACAATTATTTCCTGCATATTCTCGACCAACACATCATCATTGTAGTTCCTGTGGTTTAGCAGTAACTTCTTTTCGNTGCATATTCTCGACCAACACATCATCATTGTAGTTCCTGTGGTTTAGCAGTAACTTCTTTTCGTCTCCTTTCAGGTCATAATGCATCCCAGTCTCATTTGTATAGACTAGTGTTCCACTGAAGGGGATAGAAGGTCGTTGTTTGCTGCTCTTTGTAGGCTTCGTGTGATTTTTCCTGTCTTTTACCCTTTGGTACTTTTTCNGTCAGAACTATTTAATATGAAGGCTGTAACTTTTAAGACGTAAAGTTTAGAAAAGAACATTTGGGAGTCATTTGGCGAACTTATTTAAAATAAAACTGATGAGGCATATATTATTATTAAATTTCCAAATCACGCATCTCGTAATTATTAAATAATCAAAATTTTGGAAAACTACGTAACAACAAATAATGTGCCGAACTGTGGTAGGAAATGATTTCTTAAATTTGATGAAAGTTCAGCAGTGCCTAGTGTCAACCAGTTCCATACTACAATATGACTTGAATTGCTAAATGTGAGGTATGATAAATAATAAATAATAAAGCGAAGTAAGTGAATTGTCATGTAATTAGCCTCCAAAGCACACATACATGTTTACAGCCAAGATAACAAACAGAAGCAGAATGCAAAGCATAGCATATATCATGCATCATTCCCCTGCTAGNACATGTTTACAGCTAAGATAACAAACAGAAGCAGAATGCAAAGCATAGCATATATCATGCATCATTCCCCTGCTAGTGAGTCAATAGTTCAGATTGGAGATATAAATTTACATCCTCAACACTATCCTTTAAATTTACATCTCCAAAAAAAAACNAGTCAATAGTTCAGATTGGAGATATAAATTTACATCCTCAACACTATCCTTTAAATTTACATCTCCAAAAAAAAACATTCACGGTGAGTCAGTGTGCAACAGTGTGGAAGTAACTTAACATGTCCAAGTCGTACATACCCGATGCTTGACTGCATTCGGGGGCTTAGTAAATACATCAGTTAACATGCCGTCTGAGGGCAAGTACATAACAGCGGTAGCTCCTGATTCAATGTGCTCCTTGAGGAAGTGGTACCTCATGTCTGTGTTTAGATCTGGAATTTGTCACTGAATGGCTTGCCAATTGAATGGCACCTTTGTTATCACCTCACAAGATATACCTACACAGTCAGTGTCCATTTCAGATATAATTGGTTTTAATCACAGTAACTTTTGAACAGTGAAATATAAAGCCATATATTCTGCTTCGCAAATGGACAACAATCTTCTGCTACTTACTTAACCATGGGTAAAAGTAAACAATAACGGCTGTTCCAGAAAAAAAATCCCAAAAATTAGAATTTTTTGACTTNTACTTAACCATGGGTAAAAGTAAACAATAACGGCTGTTCCAGAAAAAAAATCCCAAAAATTAGAATTTTTTGACTTGACTAATTACACATAACACAAATTTACTACGGGCATTAAAGTATTACCAATACAAACTAGAAATACGATAGTGAGGAGGTTTATGAAGATCAAGGAAATTATGTAATAAAATCACTAGAAAAAACCCACAAAAATACCCAAACACTTCAATTTAACATCTGTCCACCCAATTTCGTAAAATGTGACCACCTAACCTAATCTAACCCCAGGATGAGTGAATCACTGTTTTACATTTTTAATATAACCTATGATTATAGCTTTTAAATAATAGCAATACTTTTGCAATTATCAAGATGTTCGGGTAAACACCTGTACTAAACAATTCATTAATAACTTCTACGAGTAGTATATGTTTGCGCTGTTTAACTATTTTTGATGTGATCATGTCTTGCCCTGGACTTTTATTCTAAAGACCACCTATAATTTGATTAATTTCTCCCTCACATACTGGCGATAGGAACAAAGTGTTGGTATTTTGATTTAAAGTCTTTAGTTTATTAATATGGTCATCAGGGTAGGAAGTTNTGGCGATAGGAACAAAGTGTTGGTATTTTGATTTAAAGTCTTTAGTTTATTAATATGGTCATCAGGGTAGGAAGTAAAAATGAGGTAGAGTCTTCGCCCAACTTCAGAGAATTACTCACAAAGTTCAATTGTGATATAAGTTGTATGGATTATGGTATCCCCTGCAGTGTTGAGTATAGAGTCAATTCCAGAACTGCTTTTGGTGCTTTTTCCAAGTAGGTTGTTCATGTTTCTCCAGAGAAGTTTGCCTTTGTTCGTACAGTCAGAGAATTGTTTTGCAACGTATTTTTCCTTAGATCCCTCTTGAAACTCGTTATGAGATTGTCATTGTGATTCAGCTGTTCTTTAATATATACATTACTTCTTTTACTTTCTCTATAGTTTATCTCGTCCTTTGACCAATTCTAGAAAGTGATGGGTGCCCAAGGGGTCATGCTATATTTAGTGTATTTTTTGTCTTTTCGGCGACTACTTTTGTTTCAGACAAGGAACTGACAATATGCTCCACTTTGGTATTTGCATCCACTACAGTATTTAAGGGGAGGCATTTCACTTTTTCTTCAATACATCACTTTAATTGAACGTTACCAGTTTTGTGCAACATTGATTGCTGGTTTAGAATCTAGCGAGTTTTAAATATAAGAGCACGGTGATCACTGCATGAAGTGCTGTTAGTGTGAATAGTTGCCTCCGAGTTTTGTACGTTCGAGAAATGTTTGCTAATTACAGTGTGCGATGTTTGTGACGAACTAGTAGGCAGTGAATGTAATACACAAACTCTGGCAGTTACAAGTAATGTTGTAAACTGTAGTTACATGGGACAGCTCTCTAATGTTGATGTTGAAGTCACGTGCTGTAATTGTTTGTATTGCCACAGTGACTCAGGTCAGCATCAAGCGCCGTTAGGAACTCGCGAACACTATTTTGGAGGTGTCCGTAGAAGCCACGGATGAGGCGTTTTTTATATTTACTAAAGTTACTCATTTCCACCCACACAGTTGTAACCT
>NQII01009961.1:0-43769 GCA_002778355.1 Clitarchus hookeri
ACCTATAGTGATAGTAAGCAGCAGGGAATTTTATTTAACGATGAAAGAATTGCACTATAACGGTAATAAATGGTCGTCACATTAGAAAGAGTGAAAAAAACATTTGCGGCACTTAACATCGTGGTCTTGAGAGCCGATGAGGGTGAAGTGAGGTGAGTAGGCCTAACTATGGAGCAGCGCCGGAATGAAATGGCTGGCAAAACGGGAGATCCCCGAGAAAACCCTCCGACCAGCGGCATCGTCCGTCACGATTCTTACATGTAAAAATCCGAGAGTGACCCCACCGGGAACAGAGCTCGGTTCGCCTAGGTGGGAGGCGAGTAGTCTACACACTACACCAATGCGGCCCCCTCACATTAGAGCAATGGATGTTTATTCTTGAGCTTTACAACAGACTTGTAATCGCAGACAAACACAGGAAACATTTGTACAGAAATTTTCAAGGGTAAAATGTTTTGGGTACCTGCCATTTGACTTTAAAAAATTTTGGCCTAAAATTACGCCAAATAATTTTAAGCCAAGTGACTTTAGGCCAAATGACTGTAAACACATATTATTAATTTCATAAATTTTCTTTTAAGATACCCAAAAGAAGCAAATATACTGGGTTTCTCTGGTATATGGACACCTCTTATAACATATGGCATTGCTGTAGCACTTTCTCTGCAAAAAGTCGATATAATTGGAACACTTTCACCTAGTTCAGAGAACTTAGTATAGGTGGCAATTTTGTCCGAAAGAGTGTTCCTACAAGCTGCAGCTACTTATTAGAGATTAAGTTTTCAACTTGAATTTATTCCTGTAATACAATGAATTGAAATTGTTTCTTACATTTTGAAAATTACACTCAGAAGGCAGTTTCCGCACAATATTTCTTNAAGAAGGGGGGGGGGGAGCTACGTCTGCACTCGTGGAGCCCGGACCTGTGAAGAGGCCCGTAGGAGGCATAAAACATATTGAAAAAAAAAATGTGGAAAGTGAAATAATATACAATTTTACATGACTTATCAAACGAACAGTTTTAATATATTTACAATAAAAACGCGTTTTTAAATTTGAAACATTCAATATTATAGTTCAATGTAAGAGTAAGAGTAAATGGCAGTCTTATAGATGATAGTAAAATAACAGCAAATTAATTTAATAACTTTTTCACAACCAGCCGAATTAAACTGCTGAATGACATGAACAGAACTGTAAGTATATCAGTGCACATAAAAACAAAGCAGCTTTTATGGCAAAAAAATAATTAATTACTACTTTTACCCTGATCACAGAAAATGACACCATAAAAGTTGTCAAAAAGGTAACAAACAAAAAACCTTCTGGTTCAGATGATTCCTGGTTTCTTAATCAAGGACTGTTGCCACCCAAAAAAAAATCTCCACTGGTATAAATATTTAATAACTATCAAATTGCATTTTTCCAGATGGACTTAAATGGCCACAATTCTGACCAATATTTCAAAAGAGNATATTTAATAACTATCAAATTGCATTTTTCCAGATGGACTTAAATGGCCACAATTCTGACCAATATTTCAAAAGAGGTGATGAAACTTGTGTGGATAACTACAGACCTGTAGTTATTCTATCATCATTCTCAAAAATCCCATAAGGGATTATTTCCAACAAACTACAGCAATTTCTAGAAGAAAATAACATACTAGCACAAAATCAATCTGGCTTGATGAAAGCCAGATCAATATAACAAGCAACTTACAGCATTATTAATAAAATAGTAAGTGCTTTAGACATAAAGAAACAAGTTATTGTCATTTTTGCAGACCTTACAAAAGCATCTGTTTGTGTGGACCACAGCATATTTCCAAACAAACCAAAACATTTCTGAGTTAGGGGTATACCACTAGAAATGCTAAAAACATACTTACAAAATAGAAAACATGTAATAGCCATACGTTTCTGTAATCACCAGGACCAAATATTATCACATCCACTCCCTATCGCAGTAGCGGTCCATCAGGGTTCAATATTGGATCCACACATATTTATATAATTATCAATGATTTTCCATTGTCAATAATAGACGATGAAGTGATAATGTTTGCATATGACACAAATATTCTAATAACAGGAACAAACAAACCTAGTAAATAACATTACTGAAACACGTCTTGAAATCGAAAAAAAGTTTCATATTAACAAATTAATACTCAATGTTGAAAAATCTCTACAATTAAAATTATTCTATAAGGAGCGAAAAGCAAAATTAGTGCAGAGGACATAATAGCTATTGGCAACAAAAATTATTTCAAAAGAAAAGGTAAAATTTTTAGGACTACAAATTTATGAAAATCTAACCTGGCAGAATTACACGAGAGAAATATATAAGAAAATCAGTTTCAGGTGCTACACTATCGATGCACTAAAACGGATATGCTGCCTAGAGGTAATTCTGAATTTATATTTCTCAAACATGCAATCCAACCTGGAGTATAAATAAATTGTCATAGCAAGCCGCTATTTACAGAGTTAAAAATTCTAACGTTCCTTTGCTTATACATATACCACAAAGTGCTATATGCTAAACAAAACACTACATTTTAATACAACAAAAAATCCACAGTTGCAATACAAAATGCCCGAATGAAATACATGTTATCTCAGTAAACTGAAACATTATCGAAAATATTATCTTACTTTATTTGATGAACCTTCACAAGCATTTCTTTCTTCATTTGATGTTCCTTCAGAGTTTCTCTTCAACCACTTATCCATAGCGTGTGAGGCGCGGTGCAGAGTCTAATCGTGATTTACATCGGTAGTCGTTGACGTCGTAACTCCTCTAGTCCCTGTCGTCAACTGAATGGATTGACACCCGCCCCGCCCCCGCGTCTCACACGCTTCCCGCCTATTGTCCATCGCGTGCCGAAAACAAAAGCGAGCTACTGCCTGGAAGAGAGGCTAAATAACGTGATGGAACGGCGATTGAAAAATGATACAAGATGATGCGCGCAGCAGTTGGTGATTACGTTGCGCAGTCTGTTCTACGTATTTATATTTTTTGTCTTGCCGCGATCGACTGGACTAATTGCCGCGATCGGCCGGTCGATCGCGATTGACCGGTTGGCCACCCCTGGTCTATGGCAATGTAAAAGATTAATATATCTGAAGGTTGAAAAATGAGGAAAGAAGTAAATCCGACGCAGGGCTTTCAAAAATACTCAGTTTACCGTGAACATCCTACAATTTTGTATTCAATATGAGTCAAAATCACTGAAATGCTGTGTTGTTAATGGCTGGTAAGAGATAGTTTTCATTTAAAACAAATCAACATCGAAATAGTACTAGTGCTGGCATAGTATGCTGGATAATATTAAGTGCATTATTAAATTAAAGCCAAACATAAAACTGGATTGCCAAATTTGAAAATTATAGCATGACCTCAAAATTTTGCATATTTCCTAAATATATTACTTGTTTTTACTGTAGATACATATGGAAAATTTCATTTTAAAAGCAAATAAAACATTTGCGCAGAGTTTAAATAAAGTTCAAGAAAACATGTTATGCGTGACTAATTCAAAATTCTAGTTATTAAATTAGTTATTACTTTATAGGTTTCTGTTCGGATTATATTAGTAGTAGTTTATTTAGTTTTCATAGAAATGCATTAAATGTTAATATCTAAAAAACTAAAAAAATACATTTAGAAATTAAATGTTTATAAATAAATTTAATTAATTTACATTATTCTTGAACTACATAGGCGTTTCTACACTTAAAAATCCAATTTATAGCGCTAGTATTTTGCAAAAAAATTATTAATAAAAGTACATAACCATTCACAATTACAATTGTAATGAAATACAAACATCTCCCTTATTTAAAAATTGTACAACTAACAAAATATAGGCCACATCATAACGCATTCAAACCCAGTGTACACATTTGTGAACATAACGCGTGTGTAGGTAATATTTTGTCCGTACTTCACACTGCGAAACTCAATGACCAATGATCTAACCTATAGGTAAATTATTCACAAACCGTCTTACTGGTCTAGGTCACAAAAGGTTCATATAACTGTAGCCAAACATTTGGCCTGAATATCACTGGCTGTGACGAAGAAACAAGTGCTGCGTCGACTTAAGTATGGCACGCGTCATAAACTGTTTTGTTTGCAACACCTGAAACCATAAAATTAAAGTGAGTCTGAGAGAGTTAAAAACGGCGTGCCACAGACACAGAGTACTTAAGAGTACAGAGGTTAAACAGCCGCTGATAGCGCGAAGTACATCCGCATGCGCCAGCAAAATGACTTCACTGGCCAGTAAAACGTTGGAACGCCGTTCGCCAATCAGCGCTTTATGACCTGATCACCATCCGGCAGCCCAGCGAATACGCAATCTTTCTTAGTACGCAGTAACCAACAAGACCCAGGGCCCGTTCGCAGAACTTCGCGAAACCAATCAGAGAATGGGTACGCCCACGTAAAAGGAACCGCCACGTTATTTCTTCTGTGTGTGTACTTAACTACTTTGTGCCACAGATATGTGTGGCCTCAGAAATGTTTTATCTTTTGATTTCTTCCGTTCTTACAGATTTTCTTAGCTTAACTAATTTAATTAATTTTTAAGAAAATCGACATTCAAGAATTTTTACTCTAATTTTAAAAATATATATATATATTTTATATGCTCCCATTAATTTTGAATTTGAATTTTAATTTTTTTATATGAAATACTGACCCTTTAATTATGGTTAAAACATACAAATTGTTATTGCTTTCAAAATATCCATCATATTAAAAATATATTTTTACGTGAACTATCCATATCCTTATTTCTCACAGCATTTCCTTGTAATAACTACAGACCCTACTAATTCATGTCATAAGATGGCACCAGGCTAGTCTCCACAGTCCTGTGCGTATTCGAGCAAAGGTCACTTGTTCATTGGCTGCCGTCCCAGACAGGACTCATTCTCCTGTTACACTCGGCCACGCGGAATTAAGCCAGCTGAGTTCTGATCGTTTACTATTGATTCTGCGTCCTGCAGGGCGTGTCGCGTGAGCGGAGGTCCAATGACAGACGTGAAACTTATATGCCGCCTACCTTGGTACTGAGTTGTAACACAAAATTATAGGGTCTCTAGTAATAACCTTTCTTTCCGCTGTTTCGGCAGACCCTGTTAGATTGTTAACATCTTAACGGAGTTCCAAGTATAAATTCAAAATCAGTTACTTAATTTCGGAGTAAATTTTAAATTGCAAATTTTTTCATCATTTCAATACATTTTATGTATAAGAAAGAAGTTTTTGTTTTCAATTATTGAATAAATCACAACATGTTTCAGTAACATTGACCAAAGATATATATTAATATAGAAACAGTTACATAAATGCAAATGCCCTGTCAAATATATGAATTAAAAACACAGTATTTAACTATTGCAAAATGTTTAAAACATTTCACAGCAAAATTAAGGACTTTTTTTAACTATCTAGAGGAAATAAACCCTACTTCACATGTTCCGATGTGCACAGTTTGAAAACAACCCATCGAAAAGTAAAATGAAATAATATAGACATGTCATAAAGTGTATTATGTTTTTTAGCATTTCAGTGCTGGTGTTTAACTTCCACTGCAAACTCATTAAAAAGTTCAGTGATGCGTAGTATGTGTATAGCAAACGATTTACGTTCAGGATCACGCAAGCTCTGAGAGTGCGTGTGCGACTACAGGGTGATTCTAAAATCATGGGGCAAACATTTAGGGGTGGTAGAGCTCACTAAAACCAACAATTATTTTATAGGAATATATGGGCGGGAGTGACGCGTTGACGCACAAACACATAAATAACACATGAAATGCAACACATTGTTTATTTACAACATCGACGCTAAATGCCTTTTTACAGCAATGTTTATAATGGTTGCTCAAAATTGCTACCACCGACAGTAATGCAAGCTTGGTAGCGTCGGTGGAGTGATTGGCGAACATATTCGAATACGCCGGGTATTTCACGCACGCCACCATTGTCAGCCAATCACGCCATATGTAGAGGTCGCCAAGCATGCGTGACTGTTGGCGGAATCACTCGTTACGTATGCTGCTAATGAACATTATATGTTTCCGTTAATGTGTTATGTTTTTGTGTTTGTCCCTCAACGCGTCACTCCCGCCCATATATATCTATATAATAATGGTTTGTTTTAGTGAGCTCTACCACCCCTAAATGTTTGTCCCATGATTTTAGAATCACCCTGTATAGAGAGCACGCAATGAAGGACCCACAGACCTTCAGGGGCGAGGAAGTCTCAACTAGGTCAATGCCGCTGATTGTTGGCAGTCATGCGATTCCGGTCTGCTTCAGTGACTCGTCTGTTAACACGTGTGGTTTAAGTAAAAGGCCTTTGTTTACCAGTTCATTTTCATCGTTTCCTTCTTAGATTCGTCAAACATTATGTTTAAGGGATGTTCGCTGAAACAGACCGTCGAACCCGTGATTTTTTTTTTTGCCCCAAGGAAGGTGAGGAGGGTATATTCATTCGAACGTATAAACGTAATATTTTAATAAATGACGTTATGAGCTGTAACGAAACCGGTATAAAGTTTCAGTGGCATTATAAAAAAAAAAGAACAAATGACAGACAAACTGTTATTTTATATATATCTTAAGTACACCCGTTTTCAATGATCGCCAATGCGCCACGTTAACGTCGCGAGAAAATTCTAACACGCAATCGTTNTCTTAAGTACACCCGTTTTCAATGATCGCCAATGCGCCACGTTAACGTCGCGAGAAAATTCTAACACGCAATCGTTCAAGACGCAATTATTTCACGATTCAGTCTGGGGTCAAGTAGTTCTGAGTCCACCATAAAAAAAAAGTCACTTCAAAGCGCAAAAGAGTTCTGTTGCTGTTTCTACGTAGACGTGCCATCTGCTCGCCTGCCGGAAGCCCAGCCAATAGGGAACCTTTCGCAGCATGCTGTAGCCAATCACACTCGGGGTCCATTCCCTAAGCCCAGAGCAGTTATCGGAGAATAGTTACGACGACGTCAAAGTGTGTTCTCATCTACTCTGTGGACAGGCGGGATTTGGCGTGATTTTAACCCGTTCAGACCCAGCGTACACATTTGTACGCATTACGCGTGGGTAGGTAGTTTCTGGCCTGTACTGCTTCCTGCGAAGCTAATGTACCAATGATCTTCCATGTGGGCTAAATGATTCGAAAAACCGCATTACCAGTCTGGATCATAATTGGTCCACATAGCCCACGGCTCACTGGATTTGACAACGAAACAAGTGTTGTGTCGGCTTAAGTACGGCACGCATCATAAAATACTTTGTTCGGAACACCCTGAAACCGTAAATTAAAGTGACGATAGGCCAGTGATTATNACGGCACGCATCATAAAATACTTTGTTCGGAACACCCTGAAACCGTAAATTAAAGTGACGATAGGCCAGTGATTATAACTTTGTACAGTACCGTGAGCATCACGACCAGTGCATTATGAATAAATAATATAATGGTAAATGGGAAAACAAAAACCAACAGTACCAGTGGTAAGTGGGGGAAAAAAAGAGACAAACATAACCAGTATTCAAGCATTGGTACGTACAGATAACTCATATATAGTCCATTCGCGGTTTCTTCGCACTTTTTTTAAACCTAACCTGTGAAAAATCTCCCCACGTATGACGTGTTTGTTTTTTTTTTCCTAAATATGTGTACTGTGAATGCACTATATCAAGTTTGTCTTTGAACGTTTGCAAATCTGTACCGACCTCAAAGTGTCAAAAAAAAAAAAAATACCGAGTATTATAATGGGAATTTCCAGCAAAAAATGTGCAAAAGCATTTGCCTGTAGTGAAGACTAAAAACTAAGATAAACCACTTAGTTATCTAGGAGCAGAACCTTCCAAACTAAATTTAACTATTTCCAATGTAGCAAGCCGGGATCGAACCAAGAACTTCGCGAATTTGAGTCATACACGCAATCGCATTACTAAACATGCTTGGTAAGTTTTCCTTGTAATGCAACAGAATTTTTTGCAACTGGTAGATGTCACCGTAAGTCAAACCTAAATCCGCGTCTTTTTTTCCCCCCACGTAACAAGAAAAATAACAAACATTCTGATGCAAATTTTTCACGTTCGATTCGCAACCTTCGGTCTTTCGAAGTCGGACGTTTCTCCGTCTTTCTCCGGGTAGACACAGGCGGAACGCCTGGTGTGATTGATCGATTCGTGTCGCTTACGTAACGATCTTCACCGACGCCGTCTACGTTATGTAAATCTCTTCCCCTCCCCCCTTCTACTTTCCACGCAGTACAACGTTAAAAGAAATTTGTTATTTTTACTGAGAAATTGTTCGTAATTTTACAAATGTTTGCAGCAGTACAAACATTTATCTACCAAAATTACTCGTTTGTAAAACTACAAGAGCCGTCTTTTTAATAGACCTCAATAAATGTATGTACTATATTGACCAGTAACTATGAGCTCAAGCAAAATTTCGGACACATAACAACGTAAAACAGTATACAGCTCTTTGCGCAAAAACCAGAGGTGATGTGAAGTGAAGTTTCATCAAAAAGAAATGTATTACAAGTTTGAAAAACGTGAAACAATTATAACAACTCAAATAATAATACGATAATTTTATAAAACACGAGACGTTATTTCTCATTAAGTGTTAAAGTTTCATTATGTGTTAAAGTTTGATTGTGCGTTCTTCTTAACCGAATAACTTCACTTATATTTCGTAGGAATTTAATGCTATTTTAAGAACGAAAATAATTATGATGTTCNTTCTTAACCGAATAACTTCACTTATATTTCGTAGGAATTTAATGCTATTTTAAGAACGAAAATAATTATGATGTTCTTAAGTTAAGTTGGTTTTGTCGCTAAGGGCATGAGATAATAACACAAGGGTCGTAGATTCTATTCACCGTGCTGGCAAGGTGTAACAAATTTTTTTGGCCAATTATATTTTGAAATTATTATTCCCTATTCTCTGTTATTAATTCATCATATTCTTTTTCTAGAAGAATAAAAATAATTTTATGTCCACTTCTCAACAATGTAAGTTGTAACTCTATCACTTGTAAAATTACAAACAGGCCGGTATGTTCTGCAGAGTTTATAAGAAATCTGTTTGTAGTTTTACAAAGGGTTTTCTTGGGAACTAAGTTTCCAAGTCCGTATTTANTGCAGAGTTTATAAGAAATCTGTTTGTAGTTTTACAAAGGGTTTTCTTGGGAACTAAGTTTCCAAGTCCGTATTTACTAGATATCTGGTAAATTTGTGAGTTCAACGAATTGTTGGTTAGACTTCACTCTAAACTGTATATTCAATTATAAGTCAAATACCATGTCACCTTAATGGGAAGCACAGAGTACTTAAGAACGCAGAGGGCATTATACCCGCGAGACACTAATACGCACTTTTCTGTTTTCCGTTATTCCTGTATTATAATTTTCCTTTTTGTGCAGTTTTTTACATCTATGGTTGCACGAGGCCTCCTACCCGTGGTATCACAGACTCTACACATTTCTTTACTTACGTTTTCGTTTTCATTTCTTCCCCAGTCTTAATACCTTTAGATTATTCTCTTGCTTTCACCTGTTTTATATACTTTTTGCCTTTATTTTCTGCTCCATTAATTCATTTCCTGACAGATTCTTTGAGTTACCTTGTTCCACGTGGCCGCAACTTTTAATTTAACTCACTTTAGGGTTTTTGGTAGTTTTACCCAGCTGTTTAATAATTAGTTTTCTCTGTATGTTTCAGTTTCACTTACTGACGCCTTGTATTGTTCGATAGAAGAGAGTTTTTTTTACACTGGCATGTCGCTTTTATATAATTGTTCCTGTTTGTAATTCTATGTCACTTATTTTATTTGTTCATTTTGTCAGTTGCTTATACCGCGAACTCCAGCCACGTGCCAGTAAAACGAAGCCATGATTATTCCATAATTTCATGCAAGTTTATTATATGTTTAGAGATACTCAATACTTCTCAGATTTATTATCCTCGCAAGAAGTACGGCTTTCGCATGAGTATCACATCTGGGTTTCTATATTTAATTAGCTCATATAGTCCATTCACGGTCACTTCACACTTTTCTGAAGCCCTGCTTAAGTGCCACATACAGGATATTCCTCCGCCTCATGCAAACGTTGCTTAACCAAGTCTAGAAAATTACACATAAAGGACAGCTCACAGTATTCGAGCGCATTCAGTGTAATAAAATTTTACATACGTAGAGACCTGAGAAATTTGCGTATTCATTTCTGGACAAACTAGCGATCAATAAACGTCTACGTATGTGTCAGTTTAGCAATTGGTCCACGAGTTATTTGACACCTCCTCGAGATCTCTGGACCAATAACAAACCTACAACAAAATGCATGCCTAATCAACGCCAACCACCCTGACAGTAAGCAACCAATGAAGAGTTGATATTTGATGGTTTGAACACAAGACTGTGAATCCTAACATATACTGTAGATCACTGAATTCGCGAGATTTTCAGGTCTCTATGCATAAAAACTACTTCTTACTAGGCATTACCAACCCACCAATTTTCTCCCTGATTTCATTAATTTTAATTGTACATGAATTACTATAATGTATAGATTAAATGTAAGTAAAACTTTAATTTAACTAAAAATAAGGGACTTATATGTCAACACAAATATAAAACACTTGTGATACATGACATGTTTATGAAACAACTAAACGTATCTTGCCTGAAATAATTTTTTTTTTTAGATTCGATTCAAAAAGTGTTATTGGTAAAAGTATCGTAAGCGGGGGTCACTTTGTGACGAGTTGGGGAGACTTTGTGACACAAAAAATCACATCTAAATTCCCACAATTTCAGTAGGATATTTCAGATGTTCAGTGGTGCCAATTGAACTATTGAACATTACAGATTGCCTCTTTGAAACGGAAGGAAATGTAAACAACAGTGAAAAATCCAGTGTCGTAAAGTCACTCTCCATGTCCAAAGTAGTCCCCGCTTACAGTACAAAAAATGTTTTACAGTGTACGACAGTCATCAACATGCATGGCCGTCGGAATGCGTGATTCTTATCGGCGCCGGGCGGGTTTTATTAATTACCGCTAATTGCTTCCTGGGCGCATGTCTGGGTGAAGGGGAACCTGCTGCCTCCGCATGTAACGGCTTGAGGCGAGAGAAATGGGTGTGTCCGGGGGGAAGGAGGGGGTCCGTTTATCGCTTCATTAGACGTTTGTCGAGGCGGGTTTAAAACCTCCTGCACGTACCCAAGTACCGATTTCCATACCTGCTTCACACTCGAGAGGTCGCAAATTCGATGCTAAGCGATTTGCGCTGGGCTCAGCGTTTTTAATTTCCTATTCCAAGCTAATGATGATGATTAGGGCCACCTGTTTTGTCGCGAAAATATTTACGCGAAGACTAGACTCAGATGTCTTATGGCATACGTACAGTTTTCCTTAGGTTATTGGCCACGTGCATTTGTCGGGAGGCCGTTCCTTGCCTGACTTGGCCAATCAGAATTAGGTAGCTCCGACACCGAGTGTACGAGATTCGAGGGCAGATACCGGCAATACGTGACAGTTAAAATCATCCAATCACGAAAGTGTATCTGAGCTCTAGTGTTTTGTAGTACGAGAAGTCTTGAAATCTTTTCTTGAAAAACAGGTGGCCATAATGATGATGCATAGTGAACCCATTTCGTCAGACGTTAATGTTAAAAACGGGAATTTAAAAGTACGTTGTGTCCTAGCCCGTGGCTATCTGGATGAGCTTCTCTCAAGTTCTTGTTTTATCACCATCAATGGCCCGAGACGAAAACCCCATCTGCAAATTACGGTGAATTTTCAACCGTCTGCCCCATACGCCTACAGGAGAGGGAATTTAGGAGAGGAGGCGTGCATCGCGGCAAAGAGGGATAAAGCAGCCATGTAAATTATTTTTGCGATTTTTAAAATTTATTTTTTAAAGTCATTCATTCTGCAGTGTATGTGTTAAAAGGTTTTGTTAAATAAAACTTACAATGAAAATATTATTGTATGTATTTAATTAAAGTTTCTGAAATTTATTGACTTAGATGCTGGTGGTTTGTTACAACTATTATTTCAACAATATTCAAATTAAATTATATGAGAAAAAATTACGTTTCCTTCTCCAGAATACATAATTTGTAGCACTACTGAGATTGCATTGTCTCTTTTCAAAGTTAAATGATATCCTACCTTTCTCAGAGTGGACGCCCTCCATTTTTATCCTGAGTGACTGGTAACCCTACAGTGCAGCCAATCAGACAATGCGCGCGCCCACATCAAAGGAACATCCACACCATTTCGTGTCTATGTACCTATCTACTCTATGCCGCAGACACTGGCTAGTGTTGCACATCTGTAGTTGCGTGTGTGCCTCTAACAACCGAATAGGAGTTCTTAAATTAGTCTACATTTAATTAATATATTTTTTGAAAATACNAATTAAATTATATGAGAAAAAATTACGTTTCCTTCTCCAGAATACATAATTTGTAGCACTACTGAGATTGCATTGCCTCTTTTCAAAGTTAAATGATATCCTTCCTTTCTCAGAGTGGACGCCCTCCATTTTTATCATGAGTGACTGGTAACCCTACAGTGCAGCCAATCAGAGAATGCGCGCGCACACATCAAAGGAACATCCACACCATTTCGTGCCTATGTACCTATCTACTCTATGCCGCTGACACTGGCTAGTGTTGCACATCTGTACCTGCGTGTGTGCCTCTAACAACCGAATAGGAGTTCTTAAATTAGTCTACATTTAATTAATATATTTTTTGAAAATACNAATTAAATTATATGAGAAAAAATTACGTTTCCTTCTCCAGAATACATAATTTGTAGCACTACTGAGATTGCATTGTCTCTTTTCAAAGTTAAATGATATCCTACCTTTCTCAGAGTGGACGCCCTCCATTTTTATCCTGAGTGACTGGTAACCCTACAGTGCAGCCAATCAGACAATGCGCGCGCCCACATCAAAGGAACATCCACACCATTTCGTGTCTATGTACCTATCTACTCTATGCCGCAGACACTGGCTAGTGTTGCACATCTGTAGTTGCGTGTGTGCCTCTAACAACCGAATAGGAGTTCTTAAATTAGTCTACATTTAATTAATATATTTTTTGAAAATACGTTTATGTATATATAAACTGTGGATTATGACTTAAATTGCAGTTATTTTTAAAACGGAACTTTTATCTCAAAACATGACGGTTGCCGAACAAAAAAAATTTGGCCAGAGTGAGTTAAAACAATTCACCCATATTATACATCCCCTCTTATTGTTTTCTTAGATCTGCCAATGGTTTGTGACGAAAGTATTCCCTGGTCTACAAATTCCCCAGAATATTTTGGGGTATCTAAAAGCAACTGTCACAATTTTTATTGATTAACAGCAGTGGGAAATACACAACATGTGTAAATGAAAGTGATTGTAAAATATACACGATTTTATTTTCATGCGCGGTGTCACCAAAAAAAATGTTCGTGTAATCACTGCTTAAAAAAATATTGTTCTGTAAAAACATAAAAAAAAAAAATTAAGGAGAAAACGGCATTTTTTGTTCTCCGTATGCTAGACAGAAATGACTATATCGATTAAACACGAAAATCCATCAAGGAGACAGCTACATTGAAGGAACTCGATTTCCTGTCGGCTGTCTGATACTCTCCGGTAAGTTAATAACTACTTTATTTTTCGGCGTTCACGTAAATTAGTTTATAAATTCATAGGAAACGCATCAAAGCACGTCTCTATCCCCCACGTCTATGCTCTCAGGAATATTAACATACAATTAAAAATCAATCAACACAACCCCACCAGATAACCGACAAGATGTGTTTCCCAATGCCGCCACAATCCAACNTACAATTAAAAATCAATCAACACAACCCCACCAGATAACCGACAAGATGTGTTTCCCAATGCCGCCACAATCCAACAGGAGAAACTACCCGAGAGACAATAAGAGCCGAAAGGAAGTCATAAACTTGAGTAACTCTTTTTAACTCGACCTACTTTATTTTTCTAGTAGAATGCGTGGGCACATAGAGGCGAAATGGGGAGGCAGTTCCTTTGATGTGGGTTCACCCGTTCTCTTATTGGCTGCGCGGGCCGTGGGATCGGAACTTGCGTCTTACTGGCTACTGCATGCAGCGGAAAACAACGTGTTTCTAAAACTTGGCGACAAACTTCGGCAGGCAATTCCTTACGAAAATGTAGGACGAATACGTATGAACAACTTATTCCCTAAAGTGATTATTAAAGGAGCTACGCATCCCTAAATTGGAGATTTTTAACGCGTTTTATTGAAAATATGAGAAACCACTTGTTATTAAGAAACAAATCAGTGAATGGTGTTTTCTATAATGGAGATCTTACACCTCTAAAATCGCGGTCGGTAATATCATCCCCCTTCCATTTTGGAAATGACTGTTGCCACCCTGTGTTTGCATCAAGCTGTAACACTACGTTATAAGCAATATTTAAAGACAACCTTTGAAACAGCAGTCTAAACTAACAAAAAGGGTTGTCTTGTCGGAACACTCTCAGGTAAACCCTTTGTGAGATAATGCATGTTGAACTTTAAAAACAGAAAGTGTGTTGCCAGCCAGTAGGCAAACCTCAAAACAGAGTAAAACAATTTAAATTAGGATTTTTCAGGGGCGCGCTGCTTTATTAATAATAATTGGACGAGAAAATCGGTACTTATATTTTCGTCAGGAATATACTGCCGACTTTTGTCACCATGTTTAAGAAACTTGTTGTGTGTATGTGTGTGTATATATATATATATATANTATATTTATAATGTAAAATCTAATTTCGTAAGGTGACGTGTACCTATTTACCGATACAATTTGTTCTGCAAATTAAAATTACAAGCACAATGTTGCGTTTACAGACACGTTTTTATTTCTTTATTAAATTCTACACAAAACAGATTTTTCCTATAAAAGAGTGTCATTTTATTTGTAGCCATTTCTATTTTAGTATGATAAGCTGCGTGATAATAGTAACAAAACTCACAAAAACAGAGTAAGGCAATTTAAATGAGAATTTTTCATGGGCACACAGCTCCCTTAATAATCCCTTGGCGAGAAAAGTGGTACTTACATTTCCTTCTTCTATTTTCGTCAGGAATACACTGCAGTAGTTGGTCCCAGTGATTTAGAAACACGTTATTTGCGGTTGGCTAGGTGGCCACCTGGCAAATAAGTTACCAGGAACTGATTGGTGAACGGCGTGGCGTTCCAACATAATGCTGGCCAAAGACGCCATTTTTCCGGCGTGTGCTGTTTGATTAGATGTACAGGCAGCTTTATAATTACTTTATTCATACAGTTCTCCGTTGTGTTTGGTCTCGCTAATTAAGGAGGCCGTCCGAGTAGGCCACCGAATGGTGTGCAGAACTCCAGCAGAAAACGTTTTATTAAAAAACAGGCCAACGGATTAGAGTGAGGTCTGCTTACGAATAGTATTTATGAAACGTTACGCGTCTGTTTACGTTTTTCAGTTCCTCCATTTCTCTATAAAGCATGGTTTTTTAATAATTAAATGTCTCAAACGAGTGTTTTCACGGTCATTTTCAAGTATGAACATTCCGGTAGAAAACATTAAAAAAATGAATAGGGACGTGCATCAAACCTTTATTTTATAATTACGTCATAAAATGGTAGGGTTTCCGCTGAAAGTCTCATAGAGGCGCGTTATCGCCGATAAAACTGCACGCCAGTTCAGTGCTTTGTGCGTAGAGGCGATGAGAGAGTTGATGCGCATGTCTCGGTCGCCCCTAGCGCTCCCACGGCTTTTAGGCCTCAGGCGTGCAAAATTCCTTCAACCAGGCGGCGACCTTAACGCGCCTACGCGATGTATCGCCGGCCTGGCCAAGTCGACTACTCCAGCGCAGCTTAGGAATGCGCACCTGCAATCGACTGCGCTCGCGAGGCCGCACGCCCGTGCTCGCAAAGGTCGCTATGTGCCGGGATCCGAAACGCATACGGTATCGAGGCCGGTCCGGCGTCTGGAGGGAAGTCACGCTCTTCGACACGTGATTGACACGTGTCATTGAAGAGCCCGCCCAGCTAGGGGGCTCAGCTGCGTTCAAGCGTGTTTGGAATCCGCGTTTTATAGCGAACCTAAAGGAAGCGTACCAAATGTGTTAATCTGCGGAAAAGAAACATCTATTCAGACGACTAAAGAATTGCGCTTTAAATAGTGAAAAAATAACATCTGCACTATCCTGTATCTGAAAATAAACTAATCAGATACACGCGAAATTACAATACACAATCTAACTTAATTTTTGTGAAGAATTTTCAAAGAGTCGCTTCTCAAGATGGAGCACTTAATCCGATTGTACAAGCTGCAAAACTCTTTAAAAACTAGCACACACGCTACCAAAATTGTCAAGGAAGTACTATTTATGTTGAAATAAAATAAAATACATTTATTTTTTAACGCTGTAAAATATTTTACAAGAACGTGCTTATTTAAATGTTTAAAAAATCAGTTAGTAAGGGTACATTTATATTAAAGTGGAACGTTGATTCTCTGAACAGGTGCTCGTTGTTCGATGTGGCACCATCACAAGGTTATTGTGGCTCTAATATAATACATTATGCACCTATGAAAACAGAATTTGCATTTAATATAAGAACTCATTTCTTTAATTGTATATATGATTTACTGGTTTACATAGTTTTAAACTTGATATAGTAACTTTCGCAGCACAGCAAGCTGCTGTATCGCAACATTTGAATGGTAAAATGTTGCAACTAGTTTAAGGTGCGGTTACAGTAGATATGGTCTAGCTATCTAGTTACAATTTGGTCAGGGTAAAAAAAATTTTCAATCTGATTATAGTTTTTACCATTAATATAATTTTGAGTGGAGAGAAATGGTTTTGAAATTTGTAACCAAGCATGGTTATGATTAGGGGCAGTGATATTTCGTGAAAAGATTTCGAGACAAGATACAGTCCAAAGCACTGTAGGGTCGTCCAGCTTCTTTGATTGGCTAACAAATTTTCTGGCCCGTGTTAACAGTTTGGGCACGAATCACGAAGGTTCAGTGTCGGAAATACTTAGTCCTGAGTGGCTTGGTCAAAGACGGACACGGCACCCGCAGCCAATGGAAGTATAACAACAGCCGAGGTTTGTACATAGTAGTGAAGTCTACTGTGTCCTCCGATTTTTACGCGAAAAGTCACTGGCCCTTTATATGATCCACTACGCAGAAAATCATGATGATTGTGGACAAAATGTGTAGTGTGTATCTCTGCAATATATGTTTTCTTTTCTTCAGGAGCATTGTTTGCAATATTTTAGCATTTTCTTGTGTAACAGTGTGCTACAAAAAAAGTCAGGGGAAAATTATTTTGGTATGAAAATCAAGGAAATGTGAGGGAATTTTCAAATGGTAAAAAGGTGATTGGCAACGCTGTAACCGGAGTGCTAGGAGCAAATGTTTCTTCAGCAGGGTCGTCTGATATGGATAGCTGCTTCGCGGGAATGTGATCCAGTCAGACGCAGGTGTAATTAATGCAACCGAGACGTCTGCCGCAATTACCAGAATTAGTTAGGAGAAGGAGGGGGGGTCCGAACCTTGGCACGGCTTCACCCGCGGCCTTGAACAGTTGAGATTAACGCACCGCGCATCGNAGGGGGGGGGGAGGTCCGAACCTTGGCACGACTTCACCCGCGGCCTTGGGGGAGTTGAGATTAACGCACCGCGCATCGGGAATGAGTGAAGCGGCGGACAAAGGATCGGAAAGCACCCGTCCTCGGCCTGGCATGAAGATGTAGGCTATTCACGGTAAAGTGAGCACTTTTGAAGGCCGTCTCATTTTGAATAATAATCAATGAATATATTTTATTTTATCTTAAGACGTTAACTTTCAAGTGCGATCGAATATACACGATGTGTGTATTACTAACTTGACAGTATTTATTTTTTAAAAAGTAGTTAAAGTTCAAAAAATGGCTGAAAAGGAAAAGTAACTAGGGCCTCGAAAGTGCTCACTTTACCGTGAACAACCTATACCTTGCCCTGCCCGACCCAAGCGAGCGTGGAAACCGGTTGTTCACGAGTAAAGAACTTGCAGCATGACAAGTGAATGCCGAGTAAGGATGCATCACGGCTAAGTGTAAAGTGGCCTTTCCACTCCCTGCGTTCGGCGAGCACGTCATTACCGACGTCACAGTCGGAGTGTCCGTCAAACAGCGGGCTGTAGGAAACCTTGTTTGACGTCCGGGGTGATCCGTCTTGAGGCGATCCTCCTCGCCCATTTACGAGGAAATCAAAGAGGCCGACCCAGCAATCTGTGTTCGGAATGGGAAGTGACGTACAACGGTAACAGCTGCCCGTGCCTTCCCGTGCAGGATCGTTGTTTGTTTAAAGGCGTTAGGAACGAAAAAAAAAATAGTTTACATTGTTCAACTTGTAAAAATTACCTGTGACTTCTTCATCCTCAGGTATTTTTTCTGGGTTTTTGCAATATGACATGCCGAAGTTAAGATTTTGCTGTTTTTGTAATGCACAAACGAAATGAAACAAACTATTAGGAGAATATGTAACAAAAGCAACTGAAAGGTTTTATTCTAATTCATTCCAAGGCATGATAAACCAAAGTAATTTTACATTTTACATTCAGGGGCAGCCATAAATAAAAGCATGCGAAAATGTCCTTACTTTCAGCAATTTTTTAGTTGTAAAAACATTTTTTGTACGATTTTATAGACGTCTTAAAGTAGCTCTCGGCACGCTCTTTCAACGTGAATTATCTCATTTCTCTAAGTATGTTAGTTTTCATTATTTGCAAATTTCTAAAGCAGTGAAATTGTGATTTAGACAGAGAAAACTATCCGCTCAACTTTTTATAGCGAGGGAAGAGTACTTAACGATAATAATGCCTAAAAGTTGAACAGTGGTATAGATATAAAATAACAAATTTTTCGTGGCTATTGACGTTGAGAAAAGCTGGGCACAGCCCCCCCACAAAGGGGACGTGACAAATATTCTCCTTCACAACGAGCACGAACAGGCTTTCTCGGCCTATCGGATCGTGCGTATTTTGACGCGTAGTGGTGGAAAGTCCGGATCGTGAGAAGGTAGGTAGATGGTCTTAAGTTCTCGTCGAAATCGACGTCATCAGAGACGGAGCAAGCTGCTCAGGGAAGAGGGATTTAGGGAGAAGTCGGCCATGACGAGACCGGGGATCGAACCTGGGTCCTCCCGAATGTTAGTTCAGTGAGATACCACTGCGCCACCTCGCTCGGTGGATCGCGAGAAGATGAACATCGTTTCCGAGTACCCAAGATCAAGTCACGTCACCATGTTCGCACAAACACGCACCTGTGGAAAGGCCGCTTAAACATACTGCAAGGGGAATTGTTTTTGCTACAAAATGCACGCTTCGTTTTACACTTAACTTTGCTTGCAGGACTCGACCTGCGGCACGCATGTGTGTTGCAGGGTCCGAGGTCATATGACTAGGAAATTATTGCCCAGTCTCTTGAAAGGCACTGTAGTACACTGTTATACCACTGAGCAGGTGAATACATAGAGGCGAAAATGGCGTGGTGGTTCTTTGGCGGTGGTGTATCCATTCTCTGATTGCTGCGCGAGTCTCTGTAAGTGGGCATTGCGTCTGGTTTACGTGACTGCATTGTGCTGAAAGTGCCTTATTGACTGGGCTGCTGGCTGGCCAGTACATTACCTGTCGCTGATTGGAGAACGGCGTTCCACACATACTCATGGCAGTGAAGCCACTTTTTTGGCATGTGCTGCTAGAGTTTGCGGTGCAAGTGGCTGTTTCACATCTGCTTCCTTGCATTCTCTGTGGTAACATGGCGTAAGCTCAACCCTTTTGTACCGGTTGCAGACAATAATTGTCTACGTGGTGCACAGGAAGGTTATGTTTGAAAGGTACTGTACTGTGCAAGGCTCAGTGTTCAACGATCTTCCCTGCAAGTAACTGATTCGAGTGATTCGTGAACCGTGCTACTGCTCTACGTTATAACTGGTTCATATCACCGACCACCGAACACAAAGCCTACAGCCTATTGGTTGTTATAACGAAACAAGTTCTTTGCCATCTCAAGTACAGCACGCATCAAAGAGTTTCTTATTTGCAATGGGAATGAAAGGGTTGACGTAACAGTATTTATGGAGTCAGGCAAAATTTTTTTTGTCGGTACTTAGAGAAGAGAGACAATTTTTAGAGCGAAGCTTCTAGCCAATATACTTCACGTTGGCATGTCACGGCCGATAATCCTCAATAGCAGTCTTTTATCCTTTCAAATGCGGCCGCGCGTGCAGCGAATACGAAAAACCATAAAGAAAGAAAAATTGGTAGCGTTTATCTTCAGCCTTGAAAGGCTATTGGCCGTGATCGCAAAGGTATCACGTTCTTGAGGCGAAGAACCCGGATTTAGATGGTTCGCGATTTATTCTCTTCGTGAAGTCTGAATATGAATCTCCAGTCTGTCATATTGTTCGGAGACATGTACAATTATATCAGTCTTTTGTATTTATGTGCATGATGGTAATATCGTAAAATCAAATCTTAAGACTATATTTAGAATGAAAATAATAATTTCACTCTCTATAATTAGTTGATGCCCTGCTCTTAGTTTATTATTACACGAATTTATGGCATTATTCTGCGAGTGCCATGAAACGAAGTACACCACCGAACTATCTTCGGAAGTGGGAAATAATTTTACATTCAAGTATGAATTTGTAATGTATGTAAATTTGCTGATAGGCAGTGTAAATACAATGCCATGAAATTTGCTTTAAATTTAAAATAAAACTGAGGGTACTTAAAAACTAACCCCATAGTTTTTAACTCCTTCAGCCACAGTACCCTGCACGGAAAAAAAGAAATGTAGGCTATGTGGTAGGCTTATGGGTCTCCGGGGGCAAGGGTTGGGGGCGTCACAGGCGCGGTCAGCGGCCTCGTTCATGCCCCCCCTTCTCACCAACCATCAAGCGAACAAACCCTCCGCCCTAGAAATGATTTTAATAAAAATTATTCATATAAAAATATTTTAATAAAAATAAAAAATTAAAAAGTATAGGCTAGCTACCGTGGATTGTTAATAATTACATCGGTTTAGATAGTCGCTACATATCATAATTCCATTAAATAAAAACAATTATTTAAATAAAAATTTTATAAATTTGGCCTGCCACTTTGGGACATATTGATCAGCCCCCCATCCCCCTCCTCCAAATGCCAGCATCACACACAAAAACCTGTCACCATAAACAATTATAACAAATTTGTTAAAACTTAAATAAACGTGTCTCACTACCTCGGATTTTTATTAATTTTCCTAGGCAAAAACCTTCTTTTGCATAGAAACCCCCACTCGCACGACCCCTGCTAGAGTGCGCGAATCGCCAGTGTGTCTATTTATTTACGAATTCAAATATGTAATTTTCCATATACCAGAAGGTAAAATAGGCTTTGAATTCTTCCGATCAAAATAATTCTTCACGAAATCAAACGTACGGTAGGGCAGACCCCTTTGCAATCACACATTTAACTGTTAATGCGACGATAGTGCATTCCAGGTAGAATCTTGTAAAAAAATATTCGAATTTTAATACTTTATTTTTTAAAAATCAATTAAATCGATATTTTTTAAATATATTCTTTATTCAATTTGTTCTTACTGTTGTACGTCGTACTGTTGTTCTGATCGACGATCCTCACGACCACTTCGTGCACGCTCTTCGCGTTCATGGGAATGTAAGTGATGCTTTTTGNTTGTTCTGATCGACGATCCTCACGACCACTTCGTGCACGCTCTTCGCGTTCATGGGAATGTAAGTGATGCTTTTTGGAACTTAGACCCCAGTTTATAACCTGGTGGGAGACTGTCGGCGCGAACTCGTGCAGCGTATTGCTGGTTTTACCATTGGCGTAGCAGCTGCTCGCCAAATTACAGTTTACGCACATCACGTTCACCGATATGTTCACCGGTCGCGAGGATTCGTGCGTT
The DNA here is from genome assembly GCA_002778355.1 of Clitarchus hookeri. Classification (NCBI taxonomy): domain Eukaryota; kingdom Metazoa; phylum Arthropoda; class Insecta; order Phasmatodea; family Phasmatidae; genus Clitarchus; species Clitarchus hookeri. Next base: position 22,055 of record NQII01009961.1, read on the forward strand.
TTGCCAGTTTCCTTAGATTCGCGTCTCGAACCCCGGCTTTGGCCCGATGGTATGACGTTCGGTCAGATCGATATCGACACTGCAAAATATTTCTGCTTTCAGCGTGATTGGGTTACCGTGTAATTCAAAAGTCAGATCAAATGGCACGGATTTCTTGATGGAATAGGCGATTTCCTTCAGTTCATATGGACCGGTTGGAATGTTTCATACACTATTGAGAATTTACAATCGCGATGTCTGTGTAAATCTACTTGCCGTGGAGAAAAAAAAATAGGAATGTTAAAATTTAATTTTCTGCCCCATAGTAATTGTAATTTTACACCATTATATGTAAAATAAGCAGTACATGTTATNTGTTAAAATTTAATTTTCTGCCCCATAGTAATTGTAATTTTACACCATTATATGTAAAATAAGCAGTACATGTTACCTAACTAATCTTTATAGAATAAATTTACTTCAACACAGACCAAAAACATTGAAATATGTAGGTTTAAAAACATACCGACTTCGGTGGAGATACAGCTACCTTACACATNACACAGACCAAAAACATTGAAATATGTAGGTTTAAAAACATACCGACTTCGGTGGAGATACAGCTACCTTACACATTTGTGTGAAATTACATTTTTTTTTACAGCGTGCACTTGGAACGTTGCACACGAAGTGACTTTAATGCTATACTTTGCACACAAAAAAAAACTGAGTGTAGCCCGTTCTGTGACACATTAATTTCTGATTTCTAGTGTTGCAACCACGTAATTTATTGGTANAAAAAACTGAGTGTAGCCCGTTCTGTGACACATTAATTTCTGATTTCTAGTGTTGCAACCACGTAATTTATTGGTCTGCGCTGTACTCGTGTTTATCACTTGACTTTGCAACCAGCGAACAACGTGCTGCGTGTTCGAAGATGCTGGCATAAAGTATTCAAGTCACTGAGATGTAGAAAACTCACTAAATCAGATTAGCCACAAGGAAGACTGGACACTAATGCCTTTCTGTGTACAGTACCGTTCATAAACGTCTTTCCTATGAAAATTCATGAGACTGAACGGTCTAATAGGAAGAGAAGTCCGCCACCTCGTGGTTTAGACTGTGTTCTGTGGTCACATTGACAACTGCTGCTAATAACATTTAACGTAAACACTCTTCTATTGGTTCTGGCGTATGACAGAGTAATAGTGGTAATAATGCAGTTACAAACAAAAAATTGTTCATTGCAACGCCTGAGATTGCACATTTGTTTATTGCTGATCAGTTTAAATAAAACCATGACTAAGTAATGAACTTAGCCATACCAATTGAGTGACTCAGATGTCATGTTAGAGTATGTCAACTCCTTTAGAAAAAAAAACGACAGAGCCTAAACTTACCTTTCGTTGGGTGGGAGCCCGTACAGGAGACCGTCTAACGCCTGTGGACAAACGAACTGCAACCAGCCGTGCTTCCAGCAGCTCACGTTACTTTTTATTGCCCGATGACGAAATTTTTGTGATGGTCTGTCTCGGACGGTTAGCTAGCCTTCGGACGCCACCCTGCAGACAAGAGATTAGAATGGCTATTTAGAACGCAATCGTACATTGCAAGTCAGATTATGGATACCACACAACACACCATGCATGCTAAACAAAATTAAAAAAAAAACATTTAGCAATATCCATTCCTTTGAACACTTTTGAAAGCCCTAATTAGGGTCTAATTTTCTGTCGATTATGTATATTTCTACTATATGTAAAGCTAACATTTTCATGGAACGGATCACTTTATTCATGCGTCAATGAATTAAAAACACAAACTAAATTAGGTCCAAATAAACTCGCTGTCCACAAACATATCACATTTTTAATACTGCCTTAGAGGCCTCTGTAGTTGTCATATGGGGTATCACTGTAAGCAGTTGTGTCTAAAAAAAATTATAGAAAACTATGTAATTTTTCACAGTGAATCTTTTTTCAGGATGGAAATGAATGCCGTTTTTTGTTGCCCATTCATAAATTAGGCCATTGAAACACAAATGCGGTTGTTGAAAAGTTTTAAAGCCAACAATAGTTGCTGTAAGTAGCCCTCTGTTTATACGATATTTATTTTTATGTAAAACCTTGTCATAAACTATAGCGACAATACTGTATCCTTTTCTGAACAGACTGCTGCATTGAAACCCTATAGTCACTGATTACAATTCTGAGGAAACAGAATGCAAGTGAATCTTGTTTATGCTAGTTTCCATCGCCGTTTCANTATAGTCACTGATTACAATTCTGAGGAAACAGAATGCAAGTGAATCTTGTTTATGCTAGTTTCCATCGCCGTTTCAGTGCTTCATTACAGCCAGACGTGACCTTGGTGAGTTAAATATTGCTTGCTAGGTATTCCCGATAAGAAAATGAACTACTTTTCCTAAAAAAAAGTGCATCTTTTTACTGAATGCCTGCCAGTCAATGTGCTCTGTAAAGTATATAGAGTTAGGAACAATTTTTTTTTTCTGAATGGTTTTGTTAACCACGAAATAGCTTTACTCTACGCTGAAACAGAAACATAAATACAGGACTAATAATGTTAATCCAGGCTACATAACGTACACGAAGGTTATTTTTTGATGGTTCTGTAGGCCTACACAGTGAGTATCAGTGGCCAATTCGCTGCGGGTAACTCATTCGTGTAACATGCCACTGTTCGAGGACGTGAGAGTTTCAAATTACTATACGAGAACACAAAGCCTCCAGCTCATTTTTTCTGAGAGCGAAACAACTATTGCGTTAACCTCAGTACAGGACGCAATATCATATATTTTTGCGACACGTGCGAACATAAATGAATGTGGATCTAAAACGGTTGATTGCTAAGAAGCATCTTGGGTACCTATCCAGAGAATAAAATATGTCCACTACCGAAGTAATATAATGATGATTGCACATTTATTTATTAAGCTGTCTTCTCACAAATACACGTTGTCAACGACCAAAGGAAAAAAGGAAATCTAGTCTGCAAAAATCATAAGTCCATAAGTTATAAAGGAACTGTCAGCGGAATGTTAATACACCCAACCGATTGTTTTACCAGCCAGATATGTTTATGCAAAGTTTTCACATGCAGGTATGGACGATGGTTAGCCTTGGTGGGAGGTAAACGCTCTAGCCTCTGCGCCACTGCGGCCCGCGAGTGACTGTACAGCATTCAAAGTGTCATTTTGTCGCCAAAAATAGAGCCAATTTTGCAGTCTCTTGTCACACGAAATGCACTCTCCCGTTTGTTGGAAGTTCTCCGACGAAGGAGCCAAGGTAGATTAGTGGTCAGACTACTTGCCTCTCAACTAGGCAAATCGGGTTCGATTCCCGGCAGGGTTTCTCCTTAATTTTTGCACGCGGGAATCGTGCCGGAAGATGCCGCTGGTCAGCGTGTTTTCTTTGGGATCTCCCGTGTGAACCCAACCCTTGCATTCCGGCATTGTCCAAACTCATCTCGCTTCTCCTACATCGGCTTTCAAGACCTCGATGTTAAGGCCCGCGCCTACCTGGAGCTTTTCTCCACGTTTGAGGCCGAGAAGCGGGGGTGCGATAAGGGCGATACTGCCACGCGCATCAAATGTGCCATCGTCGCCAAGCGCAAGGCTCTGGACTGGCGTGCAGTGTTCTCGTTGTCCTACGTGTACCTTTGGGACTTTCAGCGACGACCCTTATTGTTTTATTGGTGAAAAGTATGTGTCAAGGTTCAATACAGGGCCCTTAAGTGGTTTTTGTATTTTTCTGACGCATATATTATGAGATAGAGAGCTTTGAAAAAGCCTATATTAGCTATGTTTGAGTGATGCGAAACGGTGTTTCTAATTTGCGTGACATCTTGAAAGCACTCAGCCCTCGTGTGTTGTTTTCGCAGATCAGCACACAGGACCCACGTTTAATAACTTTGTGAAAAAAAGGAGTATTTGAAACACTGTGCAACGCAGCTCAAGCACCAAGTAGGCGGGAGCCCCTTCAGAGTCACCCAAACCTCCCCACCCTTCCCCGACGAAATCAGCTGATCACATGCAATGCACGCGAGTTGCCGTCCGAACCGCGCGCCGGGTGCAGGTGCACGTGATCTGTGGCTGCAAAGGCCGCCGACGTTATCTGGCGCGGGCAAATGACGGGGTGTCGCGACCTTGGGCGCCGGCGCCGTGGGAAGGTCGCCGGTGGTTGGGCCGCCGCGCGGCGAGTCCGGAGGAACGCGCCCCCTCGAGGTGTCGGGTTCACCCGGTTATAACGGCGCCCAGGGCGGGCGACCACGCCCTGCTCAAGGCCTGCGCGCCGCTTCCTGCACTCAGCCGGAGTGCAGGAACCCGCGCTACAGAACAGCCAACTGTACGGAAGTGAAATAACGTGGGTTTTTTTTTTTTTCGTGTGGGTCTGAAGGGACGTGCCCTATGTTAGTAGTGGAGTGGAGAGATTGGGAGGCTCTTAACATCGAGGTCTTGAGAGCCGATGAGTGTGAGGCGAGGTGAGTATAAAGCAACGCCGGAATAAAGGGGCGGTGATGTTATAATAAGTATTTATGGATAACTTATAAATGAAAATGTTTTATTTAATAAAATGTATGCAGTCATAGTCAACGCATAAAATAGCAACAATAATAAAAATAATACAGCGCATGTGAATATTAATAAATGCCGTTGTGGAGCTAAAGGACGCGATAGCCTCGTTAGTGGATGCGAGTGTCACACCTCTTGGCCATAGAGTATATACTGTACAAGTATACAGAAACGAAATGGCGAGGCGGTTCATTTGAAGAGCGCTTACCCATTCTCTGATTGGCTGCACGTGGCTCTGTGAACGGGCCTTGCGTCTGATTCGCTACCGCATGCTGCGAAAGGTTACCTTTTGGCTGATCTGCCAGTTAGCGAGTGGGTTACCAGGCCCTGTTTGGCGAATGGTGTTCCAACATTTTGCTGGACACTGACGTCATTTTATTAGCGTATGCGGCTGGAGTTCGCGGTTTAATAGACTGTATCATTTCTGTATTCTTTGACATCCTGTGGCAAAATTCCGGAACTCCGTTCACTAATCGACGCATGGTAACTTACTTTCCGTCCGCCAGGTCAGCCCACCTACTATAAAGAACCGTTCGCAGCACACAGTACCCAATCAAAAGCCAGTCTCGTGCATCATGCAGCCAATCAGAGAATATGTACTGTATGCCATCGTGAGAGGGTCCGCTACACATTTCGTTCCTTTGTACCTACTTATCTGCTGTGTTATGAAGTTATATGGCTTTTATTTTTGTCACAGGCTGTTCTCAGATGCGATTAAGAAACCACGAACTAGCCATACGTGTTTCATTTCGTGTAATTAGCCGTCGTTACAACCTGCGTACTTCCTGACCACGCCTGCCAAATATTGCATGTTGTGCTGCCTGAGGTGGCACGACAGGTAGTTTTTTTTTCTGTAGCAGTTTGGTCAACCTGCCAGAAACAAGTAAGGATAATTACACTTACGTAAGCTCGTACAGAGCAAAATCCAAGAATACGGAGCACAACCCCTTTTGTGCAGACATTCTTTGTTTTCGTGTCATAATTTCGGTTTCAGAGTATATACCGACAATGTACAATTATGAAAATGTTCATTTTACGAGTTTTTTAAATATTTTTGTTCTTAATTTTTATTGTGTATTATTTGCTAGTTGCAAAAAGTCAGGAATATATATATATATATATATATATATACATTACACTGTGTTTTATTTCCTTCTTGCATATATATATATATATATATACATTTACACTGTGTTATATATATATATATATATATATATATATATATATTAAACATATTGATTNTATATATATATATATATATATATATATATGCAAGAAGGAAATAAAACACAGTGTAATGTATATATATATATATATTCCTGACTTTTTGCAACTAGCAAATAATATATATATATATTATATATATAATAATAAATATATATATATATATTAAACATATTGATTATATGTATATATAATTAATAAGTTTCTGCCTATTTGCAAGAAGGAAATAAAACACAGTGTAAATTAGATACAAGAATATTAAACAACTATAGTAATGCCGCTGTAACTTGGGACTTGGAATATCTGGCAATGTCGGATCACTTCTTCCCGGGAAAGGAAATAATTGGATGACGGTGGCACGGCAGGTGGGATTTAGTACGTGCGAATTCGTCTGCACGCCTGCCAGCTACCTGTGTTGAACGTGGTTGGTGCTTTGCGAGTAGTTCTGTATTTCTCTTTCACCAGGGTAGGCGGAGCCAAGTTCGTTCTTAGGTCGGCGCGACTATATTTAAACATTTCAAATAATACCTCTGAAACTGAAATTATGACACGAATACGACGAGTTTCTACATAGCAGGTGAAAGCGATATTTAAGAATACACCGTTGTAAAAAAATTAAGACGCTTGCTTGTACGGCGAACTTCAAAAGCACACGCCAGCAAAATGGCACTACTCGCCAGGACCCCATTGGTACACCGTTCGCCAATCAGCGCCTGGTAATTTACTTCCCATCCGTCAGCCCATTCACTAGGGAATCGTCCGCAGCACGCGGCAGCCAATCAGACTCGAGGCATGCACTTTACCGGAACCTTGCACAGCCAATCGGCGATTGACAAGCCCGCGTAAAAGGAACCGCAGCGCCATTTTACTTCCGTGTATAGTCTATGCGCGGTATTTTCACACTTGTTGGCCCAAACCTTTGAAAAACCCCCCATATGCAAGGTGTTAGGTAGTTTTATAAATATGCCACATATCACAAGCGTTTAAAACTTGTGTTAATAAAGGTACCCTTTTTTGGTTAAATTGAATTTTCACTTTTATTTTATATAAAAATTGTAATATTTCATTTATAATTATTAAGAATTAAAACAGTGAGAAAATAGGTGTGTTGGTAATGCCTAGTAAGAGATAGTTCATATGTAGAGATGATGGTTTATCGCGGGGAAAGTTGACTGTTTGCTAGTATTCAACATACTGTACATATTTCCGGCAGTTTTGTTTCCTTACTGGCTGTCATGCACGTATAAAGTTACAATCCCATTTAAATGGGGCAATGAGGATTCTGATACTCTAAAGCAGAACGTTTGTGATTGACCGAAAAAAGAACTTAGCCGAGTCAAAACCTTGGTCATCCAATCATAAAAGGATAAACCAGCTATAGTGTCTTCCAAGATATGCTGGCTCAAAAATTTTTCGCGATCTTCTACCATCCTTATTTATATACAAAATACGAGTATGATTACGCTTAGTGCGAACGAATACTGTGCGTTGTCAATTTAGCGTAAATTTCAATATTAAATTAAGCTTTGTTTACGTGAGGCAGAGGAATATACTGGAAGTAGAACTTTAGCAGGGCTTCAGACAAGTTGTAAGCAATGGTAAATTGACTACACCTGCCTTTACCTTTGATGTGTTAAGGCGCTGCTAGCAGCGTTTCACAGTGCAGGCGCCTTGCCACTGTCTTCGGCAGGGCACACGGAGTTGCCAGAACGGTATCGGAATTCGCAACCCATACAAATGCACAAAATTCCCCCTCCACAAGACGCGGAGGTCAGAATTTTAGCGCATTCATTCATTTGCGGACAAGTTAAAATTCAACCATACCTACCTTTGAGTTTCTGATTCTATTGGATCACAGTTTGTCAGGTACATACCGGACGACTTTTAACCAATAACGAACTTGCAAGGAACACAAGGGCCGATCCTCGGTCTGGGGTAAAACTGGAGCAACAGCCAATGAGAAACTAAATGAGGCTGGAATGCTTATGCAAAGACTTGTGGAGTCTATCTTGTTGTCCCACGAGTGCGCGAAATTTCCTGGTATCTGGCAACAAGGAATGTTGGGATAGTGGTGTGAATTTTCGTGACGTATTGTGGAACATGAAGTGACGCTCGAGCATCTCATCGAGTATTCCTGCGCAACGAACGGAAGGGCTCGTGTCGGTGTGAAGCCTGCGGACTGCGTCTCGTCTAATGCGAGCGGGACTTCTCGGCGTGCTCCCGGGTGACCAGGTTTTTAAGGCCCGAAGGCCAGCGCACCCTCCAAACCTCCCGCACTGTAACTGTACTCCGAAGAGTAAAACAGTGCGCTGCACTTTTTCTTCCCATTCGTAAAGGTCATTCACTTTCTTGATACCAGTATCCGGTAAATTAACCGGTTTCCTCATTTTAAAAACCTGTCCTCCTCACCAATCCGGGTTCCACAATTTACCCATCATGGATCATCAGAAATTTGCTGGTACCATTTGTCGAATTCCTCTAATCGTTTCCCAATTCGAGTAGCGAATTCGTTCCAAACCTTATGGAGATCTTTATTTGNACCAGTGGTCACCCGGGTGACCAGTGGAGAGCTGTCGCCGGCTCAGAGAAAGTTTACACTTTGATGTCTGCACAGAATTACTGGCTGTCACGACAAGCTAGAAGTAGGGCCAGTGACTTTTCGCGTAAAAATCGGAGCACACAGTAGACTTCAATACTATATACACACCTCAGCTGATGTTATACCTCCATTGGCTGCGGGTGCCGTGTCCGTATTTGACCAAGCCACGCAGAACTAAGTAACTCCGACACTGAACCTTCGTGATTCGTGCCGAAACGGTTAACACGGGCCAGAACATTTGTTGGCCAATCAAAGAAGCTGGACGAGCCTACAGTGCTTTGGACTGTATCTTGTCTCGAAATCTTTTCCCGAAATATCACTGCCCCTAGCTACAAGTGAGTCGTGTATAGACTCGGCTACAGGAACGCCGGTTTTATTGGGCTGCGCATTTCCACTTAACCAGCGTCCTATTGGTTCGAACTGCACCGGACATGATTACCATACTTGAAAGTCCCATTACTGGTTAGCCGTCAGTCAATGAGTGGGCGAGCAGACTGTGTCCAAATGATAGTGAAACGACTTGTGTTTCGCGGTATACTGTCCACCATGTTCATTTTGATAACTTAATATAAGTTTCATTATAAAAACTAGCTGAGTGAGGGGAGCAATATCCGTCCGAGCTTTGTTTCCAAGGACAGAGAAATCGTCCTGCTACCGTCTCCCGAGCTAGACTCAGGCGCAGTCCTCGATCGCGCCTGGAAGGGCTAAGGGTGATGGGTAATGATTTAGGGACTCTCGCGAGTTCAACCATTGCTACGATAGACTTGCGTTTTCTATTTACTTTCGTGATTGGGCAGCTATTTATCTGACACGCTCTGCAGGACTCAGAGCCATAATTGCACAGAAAGAGAACGAGAAAATCACGAGGTAGACCGATTCTTGGTCTTCTACACATAAATCCAAAATTGACCTACCCCAAACCAACACAACTGTCAAAGTCACATTGTCAACAGTGATGCACGTGCTAGTCTATGTCCTAATTTTCAGAAGACAAGAACTTTTATATGAACAAAATAATTTAACAAATTTGAATTTAATCAAACAGCATTAAAATTGGTTGGGGAAAGTACGCAAACATCTCAAGCATTTGTTTTCGAAAACAGTATTCTAACCACAAATCTTATTCACGTTGTTTACGATAGACGTATTGGCAGAAAAGCATTCCAATGTAGGGATACGGAGACTGGTTTTGCGCAGCCAGCGAGATCGCTCTACCCCATATTCGCTTGACGGAGGTACCCGTCAGTGAACTAATAACATCGCCTGACATTCCAGGGGTGTACAGAGCTTTCAAGTTACGTCTAGTCGTCAAACGAAACACGCGAAATTTCCCTGCCCCTGACAATGAGAAAAAACACTGGGAGATCGCAAAAAAAAAAAAAAAAGGTTGAGCCAACATGTTTACGATAACACTCTAGCTAGTTTATCATTTAATTATTGGACGTTGAAATTTTCGACCCTGCTATTTTATTTGCACAGACGTTATGGTATAGAGAATGAGAATCCTTGTCGACCCAATGGAAATGGATAGTAGCTTCACAGATGCATGGCACCCACTAACGAAGGAAAACTGTCGCGCGTGAATACAGTACGTAGGATCCTAACAAATTTTTCACATTTTTTTCGTGCGATAAACCATCGTCTAAAGTGATTGGTAGAGACGCAAAGAGGGCGATCGCGGGAAAATATGACTGACAGACGGTTTGCGAAGTGACATATGCACGGTTAACCTTCTTCTTCCATAATAGGCTGTCGTCTGCGTGTGAAGGGGTTGGCCCAAATCGCTGGGCCAGCGAGGATTCTCGTATTCTGAGAGTGAGCGTTTGCGATTCGTTTGAAATTACTAGTTACAGCCGCCTGTTTTCCGCGGCAATATTGGGACGCTGCGGCTACACTTCAATACCCTGCGAACACAACTGCAGTTTTACTTTCGTCACTGGCAGCGTTCCTTATTGGAAGACGACNGCTACACTTCAATACCCTGCGAACACAACTGCAGTTTTACTTTCGTCACTGGCAGCGTTCCTTATTGGAAGACGACCAATAGGAATTAAGTCACTCTGATAATGAACGTGCGAGTTTGGCGGGCAGACAGAAAAAAAATTCGATACTGTTAAAATTACCCAGTCACGATAGTGGTTTTGGGCTACAGTGCTTTGGAGCACAAATAGTCGTGAAATCATTTCAGTTAAATTTTATGGATTTATAAAACACATACAAAGACCTAAAATTTTCTTTATCAGACACGTACCAACATGTAAGTTCGCAGACCAAAAACTTTTAATTATCAGAGCAGTACATTATTGAAGGGGTATATCTGAATAGCGCCCCACAACTTCTCGAAATAAAGAGGAATCTACTGTAGCCGAGCAAGGGGAGGAGGTAATAATATGACGGTTACAGACGTACCGCAAAAATGTTTTTTTGCCAAAATCTGGAAGAAATATATACAAAAGTCTTGGTGATTCGAGCGATGAGAGAATCATACAGTAGGTAGACACAGAGACGAAATAACGTGGGCGGTTCTGTTGATGTGGATGTACCCAATCTCTGGTTGAGTACGGACCTTGCGTCTGATAGGCTGGTTGATGCTGCGAAAGGTTACCTATTGGCTGAGCTGCCGGGCGGCGAGTAGGTTAACAGGCGCTGATTGGCGAACGGCGTTCCAACGCGTTGCCGGACGGTGACGCCGTTTCGCTGGCGTGTGCGCCTGGAGTTACAAATCTTCAGCGGCAGGTCGAAGCGAATTTCGTATCGGCTCGAGGAACAGGTTGTGCGACCCACGCGTCTCAGGAGCGAAGGAGGAGACCACCGAGTTTCCAAACGTGCCCTTTGGAATCATTAATTGCGTCGGGAACTATCCCCTGGATGTTGAACCCCCGCGGGCGGGAAGCGGCACGCGTCCGCACGTAGGTTTCGCAAGCGAGTGAGCGAGGGAGCGATGGAGCCTGCTAGCCGCTGTTCCAGCCTGATAAGCACACGGCGGCGGCGGCCAGTTTCGAAACGACTCACAACCCTGGGCACCTCCACTGCGGGAGCCCCGCCGATAAATCCCCAAGTGGGTCAGCGTGCGTGGGACGATGGTAAATGGGCGGCGGGGCGACGAGCAAGCCCGCCGGGGAAACGCGACCCCCATATTTCCTCCTGTTCCGCGGAAGGTCACTCGCTCTGCCGTCTCCTAGCACCACGTCGCAAGATCACGCGGGTGAGACAAACATCCACTCGTACCGCACACTTCAACCGCACACGGCAGAGAAACGGCGTCATTGCCCGGCCACGGCGACATGTCGGACAGTCGTTCACTAGAGAGACCGGGAAATTTCGTGGATTCATTCGGCAGCAAGCTAGACTCCACAATCCGGTATGTACTCGAGGCTTAGCTAGTTGTTTATTGGCCGTTTCTCCAGTTAAACCTCAGACCACGTAGCACGGGATTCGGCCGTCTCTTTACTGTAGGTTAGTTATTGGCTTGAAAACTTCGATCCAATTGGAAAGAAAGTCAAATGTACATGGGTTTGAAGTTTAGCTTGTCCTCAAATTATCTCGCGAAATTTCCGGGTCTCTGGTCATTACCCGAGACTAAAGTCGAGGTAGATAGATTCTTCGTCTTTTTCGCATGTACACAACATTGACCTACGCCAAGACAACACCAATGTCAAAGGCACGTGGTCAATACTGGTGAACGTGTTTGTTTATTTCTTGATTTTCAATAGACAAGCACTTTTATATGAATCAAATGCTTCCACCAATTTTAATTTGATATAATTGAATTAATTATTGGTTATGGGAAATATACAAACATCTCAAAGCACTTATTTACTGAACAGTGTTCTAACCTCGAATCCAACCCACGTGGTTTTTACTGGTCAAGTTGGCAGAAAAGCAGTTCATTGTTGGGACACGGATATTGGTTGTGAGCAGCCAGTGACATCGGTCTATCTCATCATTATTCTATGGTTTCTTCTCTGTATTCTTAATATACTCTGTGCCCAGACGTCGGTGTTTATGTACCCGGTGTTTCAGAACGTTCTTCAAACTTTTCTGAAGCCCTTCCATAGTTATACTTTCAGGATATTCCTCCGCCTCGCGCACATTAAGCTTAACTAAGTCTAGAAAATCATACCAAAAGGACGGTGCGTCGAATTCATGCGCATGCAGTTGTAATAATATTCTGCATGAGAACTATTCCTTACTTGGCGCTACCAACACGGGTGTTTTCTCACTGTTTTTATTCGTATTTGTTATAAATGAAATATTATAATTTATCAGTGGAACATGGGCAAATCTTCAATGTAACGGAAATTGAGATACTTTTATGTTAGCAGAGGTATACAACGGCTGTCATACATGGCATATTTAGGAAATAACTAAACGCGTCACACACGGGGTGATTTTTCAACGATTTGATTCGAAAAGTGTGAATAAACCGCGAATAGACTAAAACAAAGAACCTTCTCGGCGACAGCGCAGTGAACTGCGAGTGCAGGGTGCGGCTACTGGGCGAGCGGAACCAGGTACTGCCGGCTGGACTCTACGAAAGTGCAACTTGTTTCGTGAATAACAGACATTTATTTGGATGATGAACATTTGTGACAGTGGACATTTGATCGTACATTTGTAGTTAATGAGTGAAGTAATGGACTGCAGTCAGTATAAGGACAATTATTAGGGCTTTAATTATAACTGAGATTATCATAAAAATGTATGCTCATTGATAAAAATAATAAGTGTTTATAGTAGGGATAGACAGTTGTGTATTGTGAATAATAGCATTATGTAATTTTATACCATTGGAAATAAAAAATTAATTTTTGTTTCTTTAAAAGTTTTATTAAGGATTTCATCCTCTGCAAACTTGGATACGCCCTAGATAATTTTTGCAATTATATTTACCAATACCTGCTGCTAAACTACCTTAAATGACTTTCTGTTAGAGAAAAGGTGCAAGAATAAGTAAACTACGATAAAACAAGTCCCTCTGCCTCCAGTGTACTGCTGTACATTCTCGGTGAACGCAGCAACAGCGAGTAACCACCGTGCAGCCTAGGGGAAACAGAATGCATTCCGACCACTCACAAGCGAGCAGCAAGGGACCTATTACACGCGTTCTGTGGCGTCAGCTGCCTAGCTACGTTTTAGTGGTGGAAGTGTAAACTAGAAAGCAACATGGTACAGCACAAAACTGACGCCGGCTTACCTTGCAACAGTTCACCACACGCCACTGTCTGCCTCTTACTTTTATCCTCGCGATAAAATAAGCCCCGTCAGTGATCTTTCCAAGTGTCACCCCTTCTCCCTCGACCTTACCCGAACACGACGGGTCAAGGTCGGCATGCCCGCACGTCTTCGGCAATTCCCACCGAGGATTCGGGTCGTAGCGAAAAATATTCCGACACAGAAACAAACAAGAATGGGGAGGCTGTCGGGACCATAAATGTAAACAAAGCTATTGCGGGGTAGTCATTATTGTCTTAGTAGGTAACAAGGCCCTTGACCTTTGAGCGACCAAGATTTCGCTTTGCTGTTCGACGAAAATTGCCAATGTTATTGGCAAATCGTGATTAGCAGCACGGCACGAGTTAATTTTTTTCCTCGTGTGCGTGTGTGAGTTTCTTATAGAAGACAAGGTAAAAATTGTAAACAATAATGTTATCATTTGGTAAATCTCAGTATCTTAAAGTGCTGGGCGGGGAAAATGTATGCGTATGTTGAAGGAAAAACTTCTGCATAATTAAATATGTATTTTCTTTCATCACGTTGGTTTAACTGCAGCGAAACATAAACAACTTAGCCATTTTCCCAACCAAAAATAATGTTTGACCTGAGCAACGTATCACAAAAGTATTTAACCATTATTCAAATTGCACAATTTCTGTTGTTTATGGACTGAATAACATATTCTTAAACTAATATGATTTAAGAGTTCTCGTACAGATTCGTTCCTTTATTGTTTTAGGCATTTTATTTTGCGTTTGAAAGTGAACACACAGCCAGACATGACGCTCAGTAAATTAAACACAATCTAAATATAAGTTGTAACGTTGCGGATTTTCAGGGGTTATATTTACGTTAGTTACAGATATTATAATTATAGATGATTACCGAGTATTTGATTATGTTGCCAATTCATTTAACATATTATACAAATTCAACTCTATTATAGAAGTTACACAAAATACAGCGTTGTCTTTGATTAATTTAATAGTTTATTGGCACAGAGATCATGTGTAAATAAATATATTTCATTTGTTTCTAGACAATATTCAGTATTATAATTTTGTTTGTTATTATTCATTTATTACCTAGAAGGTAGGAAGTATTGAATGTTTATTAAACAAATTATTGAAAGAAAATATACTGATTGTCTCTCATCTCGCCATTGCTGGTTGGCGGAGAGATTCGGAGTGATCAAACGACAGCCAATTGGAGGACAGGTGACACATAAGTAAGACAGAAATAAAATTGAACTAAACTTTCTTTAACAGAAAGAATACCGCCGCCGTCAAAGACGAACGCGTGCGTAATTTATAATTATAAAATACAATTAATTAAAAGGACGTTTTTACTGCAATATGTTTTAAAATTGGATGAATAATAATTTTAATAAGTGATATTGTTAATTTTTATTTTGTGAGAAAATGAAAGAATAATTTGTTTTATTTATGTGAGAATATGAACGAGAGAATTAAAAATAGAAAACAACATTTGACCTTCTGAGTTAACTGAAATGTTACAAAGTGGTGTTACGAAATTTAATTGCCATACTCGATAGAAGAATCTCGAATTCCCACGATGAATAAGGTGATCAATTTTCATATGGTATCGAGCATAGGATTATGAAAAAATAAGACAGCCTTATTTTCGTATACCACTATTGGAATATTCTGAAGAAAAAATATAACTGTATATATTGTTACCACTGCCCGGACTTGGCCAAATTCGAAAAGGGATAGATTCGTAACTAAATAAATAATAAAAATTTAATTAATTAATTTGTTAATAAACTACAAAAAAATATACAGTAAAATGTATTTCACAATGTACCATTTCTTTATATATTACAGCCCTAAGTGCGAAGGAGCTGTTAATTTATACAATAAATCTTATTGCATTGTTCAATGAATTAAATGATCTCTCCCAACAAATGTATGCAGTCTGATAATATTTATTATATGCCATTCACGGTAACTTCACACTTTTTTGAAGCTGTGATAAATTTCTACATCCAGGATATTTCTCTGCCTCGCGCAAACAAAACTTAACCGAGTCTAGAAAATTTCACCAAAAGGGCAGAGCACCGCATTCGTGCGCACTCGGTGTAATACAATTTTGCATACGAAATATTTCTTACTAGGCGTTAGCAACACGTCTATTTTTTCCCTGTTTTTATTCATATTAGTTATAAATGATTTTGCTACATGCATGTATTTCACGCACATTTCCCTGTGCTGGGAATGGAAATACAGATGTTGAATAAACCACCCCAGTGATGTCATTTGGGATAGAAGCAGCTACTTTCCGAAACCAAATATTCTACGTTGTAATTGCTTAAAGAAAACGCAATTTATAGCCCCAAAAGACTTTAAATATATGAGCTCATTACAAAATATAACTTTATTTGGTTTCCACTAAATGTGTTATTCTTATAAATAACCACATCCACGGAAACTGGACTGTGCAAGTAGAAAAATTTATAAATCATTCTCTTTCTTACACGTTACAACGAAGTTCACTGTGGTCGAATAAGACGTAGGTAAGCAAGTTTTTTTTGCAGAATTAGATTTTCTGCCTTATTAAATTCTAACACAAAACAGATCTATGGTATAAAAGAGTGATATTTAATTCGCCGCGATCATTTGTTTTTTTAGGATGATGGCAATGGTAACAAAAACAAAAAATTAAAGAAATAAATCAAACACAGAAAATCTATTAAACCATGTTTCAGCCGTGCGTAAGCCAGTAAAAAATAAATCACAAGTAAAACATTTTTGATTTTAAAAAAAATACAAATATTCATAATAGCTACCAGCAGTCCGCCTTGAACACGAGGCCTAAATGGAGAGTTATTTTTGTCGCGTACGAAGCACAGAGTCATTGGACACTAAGCATTATGGAGACTAGCGTATCTAATGTAGCGATGGTTCTCTGAGGAATGAACGTAGTGTTTTCATTGTGTTGAGTACGTCTTTGTGTCCTCGAGCTATGATTCTAATGCGGTAAATCGCCTGTTTTTAAAAATGCAGCAGTCTGAAAATTAAATTATTTTGTTTTTACTACAGGTCTTTAACGTTTTTCCAGCACAAAGCGAAGATTTTAAAAGGTTGTAATTAAGAAAAGCGTTGCGTTCTGAAAGTTTTATCCATGATTCGTTTGAGGAGTGTGTTATTTGCGTAAATTAAGTTATCAGGAGTACGTGAGTTTAGTATAGAAACGTCGACCTCAAATACTCTGTCTCACGATTCAACCGCCATGTAGTCCTTATTTAACCTTATTGCTCTATAACCTCATCGTCAAAGGCTATTTGTTGGTGCTTTCACAGCTGCTGAGCTGTAGGTAATCGCCTTAGAGCTAAGCTAACTAAACGTGCCTAAAAAGTAAAGAGCGAAGCAGAAAAAAGGATTTTCCTGTCCAATATTCCCATATAATACTCTTTATTGCCCCTATTTACTGTATCCCATTCCTTTTTCCTTCTTTCACGTTTTTTACACATTCACGCATTAGATTTGTCCCGTAATTAGTTCAATTGTAGTGCGGGCACCAAGTCCTGCAGAATATACCATTTCTTCATTAGTAAATCCTTTAGTTACTAGTCCCTTCTTTTTCCTTAAGTCCCCTAATGTTTTACCTCCTTCAGTTGTCCATTATCCTTTTCCTTTTCTTTATTAAGTTATTCTCATTTGGGGTTTTTGGTTAATTTTTCCCCGCTTATGTACTAATTTTTGTTTTCTGATTTTTTTTCCAGTTTATTGATGTTACCTGCCATTACCGCAGAAGAGCGCATCGCGCTGGGCTGTGTGAATATTGTTATTACTGTTCATTATCTTGTCTCATTATGTAAAGGGTCAATGTCTAATAAACAAACTATAAAATCAATCAATCAAGTCAGAAAAAAGGCGATGATGATAATCGCGGAATTGCCCATAAATGTACGGTCCCTGTACTGCAGTACTCATGACGTCCACCAAAAGCTTTGATACGCAAGGTCACGTCGCTGCGAACAAGGCCGCCACAACCTGCACGGTACGAGAGCTGCCTGATAGCACACTCCGATATCCGGTTTTAAGTATCGTTTCGATACGTGCCAACCGTATATAGTACATCGCTTCCGCAAACTACTGAAAATCGTTTATGGCGACATATTATCAAAATCGCATAAATCGAAATTGCAGATATCGCTGAAATTTATATAGCAAATAAATACCAGTATCTTCATTTTTCTTATAAACAGAAGTCGCATCTACAAAACTAATATCGTAAATACCTGTATCAGAAAAAAAAATCTCAGTGATAATTAATTATCTGTAACGTCATATTCGAATTCTGCAATTACGCAAGTATTGAGTACACTGCTAATACCGTGAATAATATATGCAATTTTCTCCTCTGCATATTTGGACTATAGCGCAGTTGCGATATTTGAAAAATATTGCATCGTGACCGATATATGTATATCCATCATATTTTACAGCCCCATACTTGACCATTTCCAAGGTGGCAGCAAAAATGAACTCTGCAATGACAAGTCAAAGCAATTGGCTGGCTAGTCGGGACTCAATATTATTGCGGTAGAATATAGTTCCGTCGGTATTTTGTGATTTTCAAAACCAAACGTTAGAACTGAAATTACCTATTTGTTGCGTCATTTAAAGATTTGTGTCATTAAAATACTATGTGTACGTGTATGGTATATGTGATTGCAGCTTCAAACTTGTTTCTACTTTGTGTTTTCATTCATAGTAAAAAGAATCATATTAACAGTGTTGTTAATTATGCCGGCGCGGAGAGCCTTGCTCAAGTGCCACATGCATATGTCGAAAAAATAAAAGAGCAAATTGTTTGCAAAGCAGAGAGAAAGGAATGATTATTAATACAGACATTGATAAGCGTACATAACTGCCTACAAACACGTCCGGGAGCGGACCGTCCTTATGATTGGCTGTTACGTGCCGCTAAATATTCCCTATTGTATTATTTGCGTCTGGGGATAAATTCTCTAGATGCTCTCTAAATCTGAATCAGCAGGCCCACCTGTTTTTTCCGCGAAAAGATTCCAGGACTTGAACTCCAAAACACTAGAGCTCAGATCCACGTAAGTGATTAGATGATTTTAACTGTCACGCGTTGTAGGTGTCTGCCCGCGAATCACGGACACTCGATGTGGTAGTTACCTAAATCTGATTGGTCCAGTCAGGTAAGGAACTGTCTCCCGGCAAAGACACGTGGTCAATAACCAAATGAAAACTGCACGTATGCCATAGAACATTGGAGTCTATCCTCCGCGTAAATATTTTCGCGGAAAACAGGTGGCCGGCCCTAAGAATCAGTGATTTCAATCAGTAGAATTATTTTTACTTATTCATTGTTTTTTTTAGCTGTTATCTACAGGTGAATCAGTGAAACGCACTGAGGTTTAACTGCCAGGCCAGGAATAAGTAGAAATCACTGTTTAATTAGTGAATATCAGAAACTAAAACTGTAAGTATAATTTCACTGATTCAAAGTGGAGCAGTCGCCGATCTGCAGTCAAATTCGCTGATTTGTAACAGGTTTAACTGCTTCGATTTGAGAGTGCAGCTGCTGATTGGCGAACTATGTTCAGCCATGTTGCTAGCCAGCGAAGCCATGTCGATGGTACTTGGAATTGGAGTTCGCGATACAACACTGCTGTTTCGTTTATGTATCCTTAAATTGTCTTCGGCATGATGGAGCTAGTAAGAGTCAAGACCCACTCACGGCAACCAACTAGCTTGTCAGAAAATGAGTACGCTTACACAAATCGTATAAAGAGTAGCACCACGCCTAGAGTTCCTTGAATTTCACGAATTCATACAATGGTGGATCAGACTTCAAGCATGTGTACTTTAATGTTACGTTTACGATTGGAGCACAGTAGTTTTGGCACTCTACAATCGAACCAGAGCCTGTAACAAACAGGGAAAAACATGGTTGTCGTATCATGTGCAGCACACTTAAAAGAAAAAAAAAACTCTTGTCATGGAAGCAGGCAATGAACAAACGATTGTGACCCAACCTTATTAATGAGAAGTCTAGGCTGGAGCCATGTGAGCTAGCGAAATCTACGCACCTATAACAATTTCTAAGGGCCACATATGTTTCGCGAAAAGATTTAGCCTATGCTCATGCCATACTTCAACATCCTTTCGTCTACAACCACAACTTCCATTGGTTACTGGCCGCTCGTCCACGTGAGAAGACATGTTATTATTTGACTGGGCCAATCATAGTAAGGTACTCCGATACTGAACGTCTGTGATTTGCGGGCAGACACTTGAGGCACGTGAAGGTTAAAATCATCCAACCATGAAAGTGCGTGTGAAATAAAAAATTCGAAGTACAACTGGTCTTGAAATATTTTCGCGAAAAACACGTTCCCCTAACAATGCCGTGCATCTTCTTCACACTGGCCTGTTCTGTGAAGCGACTGTCCGTTATGCTGTGCGAGCGGTAGGCTGTCGACGAGACGCTCAGCGATGACTCTTCCTACAGCGGCGATGCTTCACTTCTCCCACCTGAGAGGCAATCAACGACATCGGGGGACCTACTCTTCCGCATTTCTCCACTTGCTTCACTTATTTACTGTCCCAACGTCAACTCGTTTCCACTAACCTATACGCCGCACCTACACTCTAATAAATTATTCGCAAATTTACTATATGAGTGTATACGTAGAGCGAGAAAGCGCGAATTGTAAAGTTTATTTCCCATACATTCATGCTAGCGTTCCTACATTTGCTCAGGAAACAGTTTATTGCGTATTAAACGTCCAAACTTTGTATAGTAGCGACGCTAAATATTCCATATTTGTAGCCAGATGTGTGGTATTATTTCCATACTATATATGGGTTTAAATATTCCAATTCAATTTTGGAAGTTGACCGAATTTTTTTTTTTTAGAGTGTAGGGGTGCCTCACTTTGGAGTCCCTGAACACTTTGGTCCGTTGGATATACGCGTTTGCGAGTTCTTTTCGTGGGAGGGGCTGGTCCTTGGTCTTGGGCACAGAACAGGCAAACATACAGAAATTGAATGCCATGGTGGTGGTTACTTTGATGTGAGCGTCCCTTTTCGCTGATTTTCTGTACAAGGTTCTGGTAACGGGCCTTGTGTCTGATTGGCTACCGCATTATGAGAAAGATTCCTTATTGGCCGGGCTGCGGGTGGCAAGTTACGTTACCTGACGCTGATTGGCGAACGACGTTCCAACGTGATACTGGCCAGTGACGCCATTTTGCTGACGTGTGTGTGGCTGGAGTTCGCGGTATAAGATGCTGTTTAAAGTCTGTAAATTTACGTATAGGCCATTCACGGGAAAGTGAGCACTTTTGAAATCCCTCTCATTTGGAGTAATTGTCAGTAAATACATTTTATTTTAGCCTTAGACGTTAATTTCCTAGTGCGGTGGAATATACATACTGTGTTTATTACTTAAATGACAATATTTGTTTTAAAAGGTGATTAGCGGAGAAAAATTGTTGAAAGGAAAAAGTAACTAGGGCCTCAAAAGTGCTCACTTTACTGTGAACAGCTTATACTCTGTGATATGGGTTAAATCACAGACGAATCAGCCCCTTATATGGCGAAGTCCAGCAACACACATAAGCAAATGGGGTCATCGATCACAGATATGTTGGAATGCCGATGAGCAATCAACGCCTGTCAATTTACTTCGCAGCCGGCAGCTTACCCAGTAGGGAATCTTTTTTTCGCAGCACGAAGCAGCCAATCAGACACGAGGCTCACCTCCGGAGTCTCGCGCAGGTAGCCAGCGAAGGAACCGTCACGCCATTTACATTTTAATGAACTTCTTCTTTGTGTCGTAGTCGTACACTCTGCATGNGGTATTATTTCCATACTATATATGGGTTTAAATATTCCAATTCAATTTTGGAAGTTGACCGAATTTTTTTTTTTTTAGAATGTAGGGGTGCCTCACTTTGGAGTCCCTGAACACTTTGGTCCGTTGGATATACGCGTTTGCGAGTTCTTTTCGTAGGAGGGGCTGGCCCTTGGTCTTGGGCACAGAACAGGCAAACATACAGAAATTGAATGCCATGGTGGTGGTTACTTTGATGTGAGCGT
>NQII01009962.1:11484-42769 GCA_002778355.1 Clitarchus hookeri
TTTTTAGCGGTTTTGGAGTACTCTGAATTGATGTTTCTAACGTACGTGATATTTTGAAAGTACTTAACAGCTCTCGTCTGAAGTGTGTGTTCATTTCGTAGATCAGCACGTTGGACGCACGCTTAATAGTTTAGTTGAAAAACGTGTATTTGGAACACTCTGCAACGCAGTTCAAGCGCCAGGTAGACGGGCGCCTTAAGAGTGGCTGCCTGGGGAGGCCGCCGAACGGCGTGCGCAGCTCCAAAAGGAAACGTTTTATTAAAAAAAACCGTCCGACGTGTCTGAGTGAGGTCTGCTTACGAATAGCATATAAGAAACGTTACGCGTCTGTATACGTTTTTCAGTTCCTCTATTCCTCTCTAAAGCATGTTTTTGTGATAGCGAAAATTGCTCAAAAGGGTGCTTTCACGGTAATTTAAAGGTACGCAATTCTGGTAAAAAAAACATTTAAAAAAGGTATATGGACGTGCATCAAACATTTATTTAGTTTTATTATTACGTCAAAAAATTGTAGGGTCTCCGCTGAAAGTCTCATAGATGCGAGTTATAGACGGCAAAGACTGCACGCCAGTTCAGTTCTGTACGCGTAGAGGCGATGAGAGAGTTGATGCGCAAGTCTCGGTCGCCCCTACCGCTCCCACGCTTTTAGGCCTCAGACGTGCAAAATTCCTTCAACCAGGCCCTTACACAATTAAAAACTTTAACATTTGACTTTACTATTTGACTTTACGTTTGCTTTCCGACATGTTGTTTACGAAAAGTTGAAAAGTAAAGTCAAAGTCAAGCAGCCATTTTGCCGAGAATCTAACACAGGTTATGTTGAATGAGGTTATTTTATTGTAGGGCGATTTTCATCTTGGTATATTAAACCAAGATCGTCTAAATTTAATAAATGGAAAACGAAAATTATGTGAAGAGAAAATATATGAATTAATATTTTTGAATAAAGTAAAAAAGTGAATTTTTGCTTTGAAATAAACATTTAATATAAATTTTAAGCCATCTTAAAAAAAAAAGGCAAGTAAAATGCATTTATGGATAATATGACAATGATTCAGATAACAAAATACACAAGTTTACAAAGCTCGTAGAACCGATTTTCAATTGTCTGAACTTTATATTAATCTATCAATTATTGATACATTTTTATATTGTGTAATTCGTGGCCGAAGACGGGAGCAAGCTCACATCTTCGGCTTCGACGATGGCGAAAGCCATCGTCGAAGCTGCCGCAAATTTTTAACGATTTTTTTGTTGTTTTTTAAATTTTTTTAAAATTTTTTTTGTAATTTTTGTATTTTTTTAGATTTTTTTTAAATTTAAATTTGACCTTGATTTTGACTTTATGACAGGTAAACAAAATGGCCGTCATCTAAATGGAATGCAATAGCATGGTGTTAATGTGCTGGGATACAAAATAGCTGTCATCCCGGGATCCTTCGATAGGGGACAGAGTTCGAGCCTTGGAACTATACAAACTATCAATTCTCTTTCGTACTTTGACTATTAATTCTCTTTCGGACTTTGACTAAATCAGCTATTTTATTTTCGTAAGGAATATGAGAAAACCAAGGCGGAATGACTGTTGTACTAACCAGGATGGTCTGCTCTTGTCTCGTACTATCTGAAGTCACGTAGAGTATCTGACACCTGTGCAATATGTGCTGGTTGGTTGGTAAGTACTTATAACTTGTTTACATTAGATAATTTTTTTACATCTGTCTGCGATGGTATGTGGCAGTGTTGACCTTATCGTTCTCCATACTTCGCGACTCTGTCATAGTATTTTACTTTAGTCTAATGTTACATATTTTGTTCGTTGCTTGGTTGAAATTGTGTGTCTCTGTAGCATAGCTCGGACGTGGGATGTAAGTGAGAACGATCGTTTTACTATTTATTTTGCTGTACCAGCCAAGGCTACAACGCTAGCTTTTTTTTTCAGACACATAGTGTTGTCTAGCATCGTGTGCTGTACAGTGCTCGTCACTTGTACAATACATGTTGGTAGGTGATAATAACTTATTTTATTTTATTTTTTTTATGTCTGCTAGTATCAGCGTTTCGAGAGTATTTTTTTCGGTCTACCGGTCGGTGGGAGTTTATAACTATTTACCTTAACATTTTTTAAAAATATCTAATCATCAATATATATATATCAGTGACATATACTCTTGCATGACTACTGGTTTACATACACTGTGTTTAGTAGCAAGCAAAGGGGACACAACCTTTTACAAGTCGTTTAATGAAACGTTACGTTAACTTTGGAGATAAATAGTGTGAGAGACGGGTCATAGAGTCTCATTAAACACTATTATTCCTGCGTGGAGGTTGTGTGCGTGCGTGTGTACATGTTACTTGTAGTTTGTCTGTGTCGATGTCTATGATATGAATTTAACTTCATCTTAAATGATTAGGGAATTACGGCCAACTATGCTTATAAGTTCGGGAATTATGGCTAACTATGCTTATAAGTTCGCATAGAGCTTAGTAATAAATAAAAAAATAAATTTTTTCCAAATATTTTAAAAAATATTGTATTGTGAGAGCCTCGTGTAGCCAATCAGAGACGAGCACCTTTTTAGAGCTTCGCGTAGCCTATCAGCGATGAGAGCCTTGCGTAGAGACGGACGCCTTAAGTAGCGCGCGCTCCGAGGTGACGTCATCAGCTGACGCGGGTAATGCATGCTGGCTCCCCGCTCCCCCGCCAGGCGCCAGGTGTTTTAGAACCGGCCATTTTTATCTACTCTTGCTTTCCACGGTATACCACCCTTTTCTTCTTGGCGTTCACAATGACAACAGAGTGGTTCGCATGGTCTCCTGGAAATTTCTTCTGCAATACTGTGAAGGCTCCAAACCTGTGATATATTTCAAAGTCATATTCTTGCAGGTGCTGTATCCACCGAGCTATTTGACCTTCGGGGTTCTTGAAATTTACCAGCCAGCTTAATGAAGCATGATCAGTTCTTAGGATGAAGTGTCTGCCATAAAGATACGGGTGAAAATGAGCAATTGCCTTCACCACTGCCNATTTATAACTCGTGCATATGTTTATGTATGAAATCACATTTTTCGGGGCCCACCAAATTTTAGTCTGCGACCCACTGGTGGGTCGCGACCCATACTTTGGGAAATACTGCTCTATCACATCTAAATCCTTCATCTCTTAGTGTGTGGATTTTCGCATGTAGGAATCGTGCCGGACGATGCCGCTAGTCGGCGGATTTTCTCGGAGATCTTCCGTTTTCCTTGCTCCTTCATCCCGGCGCTGCTTTATACTTACTTCGCTGCACCTTCATCGGCTCTCAAGACCTCGATGTTAAAAGTGGCCCAAATTTCTTCACTCCCCCAAGTAGCCTATACTTGGGTGAGTGAAGAAATTTGGGGAATTGCTCGCGGATATTACTGTAATTTAAAAGTAGAAAACATAACAGTATTGTAACTCCATTTGACAACACTGGAATGAAAAACTGGTTGATGAGGTATTTTTGCAGAACAAAGTGAGTGAGTGAAGTGATTTGGGCGGCTATTAACATCGGGGTCTTGAGAGTCGATGAGGGTGAGACTAGGTGAGTATGGATCAGTGCCGGAATTAATGTGTGGGGGAAACGGGAGATCCCCGAGTAAACCTGCCAACCAGCGGCATCGTCCGGCACGATTCCCACTTGCAAAAATCCGGGAGTGACCCAGCCGGGGGTTGAACCCGGTTCGGCTTGGTGGTTCGCAGAAAAAAAAGTAACAAGATAAACAGAAAAAAAAATGAAAGTGCAAAATACGAGGTGCCATCACTCGAAAGCAGCGTGGGGAAAGCAGCATCTTGCGCTTCTCTCAGATATTTATTAAGTATAATACAACTCCGTAATAAAAAGTATCAACTTTAAGTACGCAAGGTGCAGTCAAATTTTCAGTTGAAGTTGTACATACGCAGATTAAATATGACGGGACGTACGGATCAAGTGAAATCAGAACCAATGAGTTAAACCATTAGATACGAATGGGAAAGGAAGTGATGATTGCCTACGCATGTAATATAAATGAAACCAAACTTCTATACAGGCTGTCTCATAACTAGAAAATTGGAAAAAGTGGCAAATTAATTTCGTGTCATGCTAGACTTAACAGTTCTGTGCTCGTATTTCTTTAGTAATTCGACTATAATTCGACACTTCCTAGATATCTCTGTGCCAGTAATAGATCCGCTAGCTAAAGAAGGACTGAGTTATGTCAACACAATTAAGACTAAAAAAAAGTTTCACTGAGACAGCAGCGAGGTCATGCCAGCTGTTTGGGGGGAAAAGGAAGACTGTGCTTTTTTACCTTTTTTCCCCTCCTAAATTTTACACTTAAGTCTCAAAAAATTATTTTCAGATGTAAAAAAGTACAAAAAGGGGCTCAGAAGACAAGAGTAGGCACTATATAATACAGAAAAGTAAAGTAAAAAATCTCGAGCTCAGAATTGGAATGCAAGTTTTGGGGGCCTGTTTTCTCAGCTTTCGTCTCTCCAATGTCAAAAGCGTCACTTACCATCGTAGCAGACAAGAAATTGCACAAATGACAACATTGACTGTAGAAATTTATTATTGCAAACTTCACAGAAGAGACGCTTATTTCGTGTATTTGGCGTGATTTTTAAATAAGAAAATAGGGCACAGGAACTGAACCCAAGATATTACAGTATCCTGTATATACGAGGTTATAACCTTGTTAGTTTCGACATATACTTCATTCACGGTTACTTCCAACTCTTCTGAAGTTCTGCTTAAGTTCTACTTCTAGCCAATTCCTCCGCCTCATATAAGAAAGTTTAGAAAATTACACTAGAGGACCAACGCACCGAATTAGTCCGCACACGGTGTAATAATATTTTGCATAAGAACTATTTACTACTACGCATTGCCAACTCACTTATTTTGCCCCTGTCTTTATCCACATTAGTTATACATGCAAAAATTATTATTTATAGCTAAAATATAAGTAAAAGTTAAATTTAACAAAAAATAAGATACTTTTATGTTAACATAAGTATAAAACGCTTGTGATATAAATACATATTTAGTAAACAACCAAAAAAGTCATACATGGGGTGTTTCTTCAAAGGTTTTATTGAAAATGCATGAAGAAACCGCGAATAGACTATAGTTAGCTTTTCTTTGTGTAAAAAATAAAATAAAAAAGTCTCTCAACAAAACCTTTGCCACTGATGTAGGGGAAAGGGATGCTCATAAATCTGCACATTCCGAGTATTTTAGTACTGTGACTAATTTTGCGGTGTAATTTTTCGCTCTGAATGTCGCTCCTCGCTCTTAGGAGGCCGCGAATACTGAGGTTGTCTGTATAGACCACGGCAGCTATATCGGAGACAGCCCGACCACACGCCGAGGTATTCGTTAATAGAAAGTCCCCAAGNGCGGATTTTCTCGGAGATCTTCCGTTTTCCTTGCTCCTTCATCCCGGCGCTGCTTTATACTTACTTCGCTGCACCTTCATCGGCTCTCAAGACCTCGATGTTAAAAGTGGCCCAAATTTCTTCACTCCCCCAAGTAGCCTATACTTGGGTGAGTGAAGAAATTTGGGGAATTGCTCGCGGATATTACTGTAATTTAAAAGTAGAAAACATAACAGTATTGTAACTCCATTTGACAACACTGGAATGAAAAACTGGTTGATGAGGTATTTTTGCAGAACAAAGTGAGTGAGTGAAGTGATTTGGGCGGCTATTAACATCGGGGTCTTGAGAGTCGATGAGGGTGAGACTAGGTGAGTATGGATCAGTGCCGGAATTAATGTGTGGGGGAAACGGGAGATCCCCGAGTAAACCTGCCAACCAGCGGCATCGTCCGGCACGATTCCCACTTGCAAAAATCCGGGAGTGACCCAGCCGGGGGTTGAACCCGGTTCGGCTTGGTGGTTCGCAGAAAAAAAAGTAACNCTTGCAAAAATCCGGGAGTGACCCAGCCGGGGGTTGAACCCGGTTCGGCTTGGTGGTTCGCAGAAAAAAAAGTAAGAAGATAAACAGAAAAAAAAATGAAAGTGCAAAATATGAGGTGCCATCACTCGAAAGCAGCGGCGGGGAAAGCAGCATCTTGCGCTTCTCTCAGATATTTATTAAGTACAATACAACCGTAATAAAAAGTATCAACTTTAAGTACGCAAGGTGCAGTCAAATTTTCAGTTGAAGTTGTACATACGCAGATTAAATATGACGGGACGTACGGATCAAGTGAAATAAGAACCAATGTGTTAAACCATTAGATACGAATGGGAAAGGAAGTGATGATTGCCTACGCATGTAATAGAAATGAAACCAAACTTCTATACAGGCTGTCTCATAACTAGAAAATTGGAAAAAGTGGCAAATTAATTTTGTGTCATGCTAGACTTAGCAGTTTTGTGTTCGTGTTGCTTTAATAATTCGACTATAATTCGACACTTCCTAGATATCTCTGTGCCAGTAATAGATCCGCTAGCTAAAGAAGGACTGAGTTATGTCAACACAATTAAGACTAAAAAAAAGTTTCACTGAGACAGCAGCGAGGTCATGCCAGCTGTTTGGGGGGAAAAGGAAGACTGTGCGTTTTTACCTTTTTTCCCCTCCTAAATTTTACACTTAAGTCTCAAAAAATTATTTTCAAATGTAAAAAAGTACAAAAAGGGGCTCAAAAGACAAGAGTAGTATATAATACAGAAAAGTAAAGCAAAAAATCTCGAGCTCAGAATTGGAATGCAAGTTTGGGGGCCTATTTTCTCAGTTTTCGTCTCTCCAATGTCAAAAGCGTCACTTACCATCGTAGCAGACAAGAAATTGCACAAATGACAACATTGACTGTAGAAATTTATTATTGCAAACTTCACAGAAGAGACGCTTATTTCGTGTATTTGGCGTGATTTTTAAATAAGAAAATAGGGCACAGGAACTGAACCCAAGATATTACAGTATCCTGTATATACGAGGTTATAACCTTGTTAGTTTCGACATATACTTCATTCACGGTTACTTCCAACTCTTCTGAAGTTCTGCTTAAGTTCTACTTCTAGCCAATTCCTCCGCCTCATATAACAAAGTTTAGAAAATTACACTAGAGGACCAACGCACCGAATTAGTCCGCACACAGTGTAATAATATTTTGCGTAAGAACTATTTATTACTACGCATTGCCAACACACTTATTTTGCCCCTGTCTTTATCCACATTAGTTATACATGCAAAAATTATTATTTATAGCTAAAATATAAGTAAAAGTTAAATTTAACAAAAAATAAGATACTTTTATGTTAACATAAGTATAAAACGCTTGTGATATAAATACATATTTAGTAAACAACCAAAAAAGTCATACATGGGGTGTTTCTTCAAAGGTTTTATTGAAAATGCATGAAGAAACCGCGAATAGACTATAGTTAGCTTTTCTTTGTGCAAAAAATAAAATAAAAAAGTCTCTCAACAAAACCTTTGCCACTGATGTAGGTGAAAGGGATGCTCAGAAATCTGCACATTCCGAGTATTTTAGTACTGTGACTAATTTTGCGGTGTAATTTTTCGCTCTGTATGTCGCTCCTCGCTCTTAGGAGGCCGCGAATACTGAGGTTTACTGTATAGACCACGGCAGCTATATCGGAGACAGCCCGACCACACGCCGAGGTATTCGTTAATAGAAAGTCCCCAAGTTCCGCGCGGATCGATGGGAATTTAATATCCGTCACGTTTCCCGTCGGCCAGAAGCATTTTCATTTTTCCCCACCCCTGCCGGCCCCACCTCCAACCAACCCCTTCCAAGCATGTTCCTTGCCATGTGCCGTATCCTCTGTTCCACCCTCCCTCGCCCAACTTCTTCATCTGGCAGAATCCAACTCCAGGCCTTACCCGATCCTCCTAAACCTCTCCCGCGCAGTCGCCACACTCACCACGCCTGCATGCTACAAGGCACATCCACATCCCCAGGGAGTCTGTAGGCTCAGCTCCTGGTGCAAGAACCAGCAGGTAGTGTCTTCCTGAAGCATTTACTTGTTTATTACTAACGTTTCAGTTTATAGAGTCCATTTATGCTTTCTTCCAACTTTTATGAAGCCCTGCCAAGGTTATACTTTCAGGATATTCCTCCACCCCATGCAGACAAAGTTAAACCAAGTCTAGCAAATAGCAACAAAGGGACAACGCCCCCGCAATCGTGCTCACTCAGTTTAATAATATTTTGCTTGAGAACTATTTCTTACTAGACATTACCAACACACCTATTTTTCTCTGTTTTTACTACATAATAACAACATCAGAAATTCAAATTCGTTAACTACGGGTTTTTCATTTCTAATGTATCCAGAAGGCAGTAGAATCTCAAGTGGTTTATGAATGCTCTGGCTTCATGAAAATTATATTTTTTTCCCACTATTTTATTTTAATACCACAATGATGAGGAGAGAATTACTTAGTCAAAGTTTACACAAATTTTTTTATTGAAAAAAGTTATACATTTTTAATGGAAAATGTATACATTATGGCAAAATTAAGTAAACTTACATAGAAAAATGTCACGCCTTTAATTATTTGACATGTTACATATTTTGGTTTCTATTATTTTACTTCTAGTGAAAATATGCAACATATTTTTTAGTCTCTTTTATTAAAGAATGATAATCTTATGAAGGAATTGATATTTAATCCCTGCACGTAGGTTAATACGCAAAATGCGTCAGAATGTGACATCAAGCGTGGACAAGAATGATATTTCTGCTGTGTTTTGTTGTGTTAATGGATGACATTTGACAATAAGTTTTACAACCCTTTACTTAAATGCCAATCTTTAAAGTAATGTATTCTTGTTTTTCCATGACAGACATCTGCATCGCAGTGGCGAATGTCCAAAAATATCCATCTGGTATGGTATTCCAGTTTCAGGATGCGGATGAAATGAAAGAGTTGAACACAGAACTGTCTCTTCGGATCTGGAACACCCAGTTGAACATCGGATCTTGAGCGGGTGTTAAATTTCATTGTCATTGCTCAATGGCACAATTCAGTAACTCAGGTAGTGTGAAAAACATTTATGTAAAGTTTTGTAGATAAGCGACAAGAGATTTAACAGTAGTTTGTTCCAAGGCGCGGTCAGTTAAGCTGGCCATAGTGAGCCAGATCATTTTAAGATAGATCAAGAAATAACGTCTGGAGAAGCAGCTATGGGAAGTACAAGAGAAAAGCGGAAACAATGGCGAATGAGGATGTAAAAACGTATTATTCGAATTTGCAAAAAGGAGTTAGCCTAGAGTCTCTAGAAATTATTTCAAATGGCCCATAACGTAGAGTTTTTTTTTATACAGCATAGGTTGTACGTCACAAGCGGAAAGCGCATGAAGTTGACGTGTTTAAAGCTGCGCGAACATATGTGTTTTCTTAAGACAGCCAGCTTTTGAATGAAAGAAATAACTATTATTTCATATTGGTCACGAAACCTTTGAAATCGTAAGCATTACACACTACGTTATTTCAAGTAATCTAAACAAATTAGACTCTATAAATTTTATAATCTAGTGTTAGAATCACAGTTTTTGTAGTTTTGTAACATTGAAACAATAGCAAGAAATTACCAATATAACTAATTAGCCTACACTCCCCTGAATTTATATGCGAGTCAATTTGATTAAGTAGGTATTTCTCTAACATTTAAATAAAAAACGCACACGTTAAAAAAATATGTTTTACTTCCTTCATTAAAAAAAACCAGTGTCTAACTCAATCAAAACATATAAGTTTACGTTTCCTTCCGTAGTAATACTTGCTTACCAAATTTGGTGGAAACCTCTTTATTGTTTCCCGAGTTCTGGGTTATCTTACAAAATACCGGACAAGTAGACTCCGTATAGACACATTTTATGGTTGTCAAACATGCTACTGGCTGCATACAAAGTTTGGTTGAAACTGTTTTAGTTGTTTTTTAGATATAGCAGATTAATAAAAAAATTTATATGGCCAAAATTTTGAAAACAAGTATCCGATACACTTAAAACATAACAGTTTACATGGTGTGCCATAGTATTTCTTGTTTACGAGATTTGGTAAGAATAGGTCGATGCGTTAACTTTATTTCTTTATGCGGGGCTTTTTTTTTTACAAAATGGCGGATAAAAGAAGTAATGTATTAGCACATTTTATGTCTGTATATGATACTTACAGAGTACCAAGTTTGGTTGAAATTGGTCAAAAGGTATGGTATATATAGGTTACCATATTAAAAATGGCCGCAATGTGGATAATAGGTGTATTATCCATTCAAATGTAAACACGGTCTACCATATATCTGTTACCTGCCAAATTTAGTAGGAATATATTGAATAATTTCCAAGATATTATATACAATTTTTATTTTTTATGTTGTGTCACCGTACAAAGTGGCGGACTAATAATAAAATACCTCCATAAATTGAATATTTACACGATTAACTGTCAAAAAACGAAATTTGGATTAAATTCGTTAGACTGTTCTTGAGATATGAAACGGTGTCCTAAATGTTTAAAAGGGCCGCCATTTTGTTAAATAAGAACACGGCATGATTGAATACTATAAAAGTTGGATGCTCTTACTAAGTGCTATATATGATTAATGGAATTCGGTTCACGGGTTTAAAAGTTTTTTTTTAAGTGGGCTGAACTTACAGACATACACACAGACAAGAAAGTGATCTCATAAACCTATCTTTCCTTCGGAAATCAGGCCAAAAANCTGAACTTACAGACATACACACAGACAAGAAAGTGATCTCATAAACCTATCTTTCCTTCGGAAATCAGGCCAAAACTACATCATTTATAGATATAAAATAATTGTCACTGAATTTTTGCAATCTGCTACCTTACCATAAATGTCCGTAATCACCCTACAATATTTTTATTTGAGGTTTAATAATTATTGGTATTATATTTAAATTTTTTTACACGAGGCTATTCCAATAATTATTTATAAAATAATTTNCTGAACTTACAGACATACACACAGACAAGAAAGTGATCTCATAAACCTATCTTTCCTTCGGAAATCAGGCCAAAAACTACATCATTTATAGATATAAAATAATTGTCACTGAATTTTTGCAATCTGCTACCTTACCATAAATGTCCGTAATCACCCTACAATATTTTTATTTAAGGTTTAATAATTATTGGTATTATATTTAAATTTTTTTACACGAGGCTATTCCAATAATTATTTATAAAATAATTTGTTTTTAAATATATTTTAAAACGTAGCTCGAGAAAGAACCCCACCCCCCCAAATATAGGTAATATAATCTTACATTTCTTAATTTTTTAAACAGAAAAATTATAGTACTGACATGAAATTGTAAAGAAAATGTTTATTATACATGAATTTTTATTTGTTTTGGTGATAATATAATATAACGAACATCTGACATGCACGCGCCATTACGTGTAATGACCAGCAAACAATTTCGGTTTGTTTGTCCCTCAAACTATTTTGTAATAGTGTCAGCTAGTTAAAACTACCGAAATAAGTTATGACATATCAGTTTGCCATATATAAGGCAT
Source organism: Clitarchus hookeri (assembly GCA_002778355.1). Taxonomy (NCBI): domain Eukaryota; kingdom Metazoa; phylum Arthropoda; class Insecta; order Phasmatodea; family Phasmatidae; genus Clitarchus; species Clitarchus hookeri. The sequence goes on from NQII01009962.1 coordinate 23,018, forward strand.
GAGTGAAATAAATTTTCCCGCGTGAGTTTGTTAAGGCGTTACTTTTGGACTCCGTAGTTACGGCCAGTACAGTTTCCTCCCAAATAGTTTAGCCGAGCTAGAATTCTTGCCAACCTATTGCGTAAATTTTTTGAATTATAAATAAGTACATGTATTGAGAAATGTTGAAGAAATAACGTTTGTTGTACTGCGCATCTATTTAATATTTACTACTAATTTGTGTTTCGATAGGACTTAGCGGAGGAATACTGTTTACATGATTGACTTTGGATAAAAATACATTTAAATTCAGAAAACAATATGGCTTTAAGAAATCTCAAGAAAATATTTAAATTTTTTCACTACCTTTTTATTGGGGGAAAGAGAAAATATATCACTGGTTCTGTATATGCTAATTTACACATTAACTACTTTTCCCTCCATTGATATTAGTTATACATAATTATGACTAGTTCTGATACTATTATAATTGTATATCCACCACATTTCTTGTTGCGTGTGTTAAGACACATATTCACCACGAATTAAATTGTCAGTCATAGACAGTTCTGGACGTATTTCATAGAACAGCAGTCATACGTACTTTTATTATTATAAACAATTTAACATTTATAGATAAAATGAAAGCAATATTTCGGCGCATTTGCAAGCCTTCCATTTACCGGCCTCCTGCTCTGACATCGATAAATACTTATTAAAAAAATACTTTCATTTAATGGCCTCCTGCTCTGACGTCGATAATACTTATTAAACAAATACTTTCATTTATCGGCCTCCTGCTCTGACGTCGATAAATACTTATTGAACAAATAGGTACTTTCATTTATCGGCCTCCTGCTCTGATGTCGATACATATTATTTAAACAAATACTTTCATTTATCGGCCTCCTGCTCTGACGTCGATAAATACTTATTAAACAAATACTTTCATTTATCGGCCTTCTGCTCTGACGTCGATAAAGACTTATTAAACAAATACTTTTATTATTTCTGAAACGTGTCAGCTTACAGCTATTACTAAATTTAAAAATAATCTACCGATGATTGCTGTTGAAGATTCTGTGAATATGTTGTAAGGATGCTCTATGTCCATGTTGACATTTTCACGCTAACTGCGCATACATTCTCCTGCATGAACGCAGTTCTTTGTTGAAGCGTGTCCTTGGGGGGACCGCGAAAGTGCAGTGGGAATTCACGTGCTGGACTCAGGAAACGATTTGACGTCGAAGGAACTGGACATTATGGAGCGCGTGTGAGTGGGCGCGAGGACCAAAACCACCAAAGACTTGCCATAAACGGTCTTATTTTCACTAAGCCAACAAGAAGTAAAATTGTGATGGCTGAAGAGTTTGAAACCCCGAACATATCTGTATTCATTCAGTGATCGGAAACGCAAAGCAAAATTTGTGCTCCGTTATCGATAGATAGTTATACTGAGTATAAATATGTAAGGGAAAAATCACGCATCAGCGAAATTAAACTGTAAATATGTTACAAAATCTTCACCGGAATTATTACTTTTTCACTAACTGACTATTGTTCTTTTAACGAAGTTCTCTACTTGTTTACGGTGATTGAACAACATCTGGTGTTTATTTACACGCTGAGGAAAACAAATTCTTGAAGGAACCAAAGTCAGATATGCTGTGTCGTAGGCCTGTCTGTGTTTGTATCTGCGTCTGCAAATACAACTACAGTAGCAGAGGCGATAGCTACAAGACCAGACAATTCCTTCACCTATGGTTGTGGGCGCCTTGCCCGCCACGACACATATTCCCTCTCCTGTTCACTCCAACTATTCCCGAAAAGTTCACCATCTCATGTAGGTTGTTTAGTTTTTAGTTCGCATTAGTCACTTGGGGTTTTGGAGAATTTTTCCCCAGAATGAACTTTACTAATCATTGTTTTTTCTACTCTTTCAGTTCCCACTGACTCCGCTAGACCCCTTCTGTAGAAGAGCCCATTTTAGGGCTGGAATACATGTAAAACGCTTACCTGTTCATGTACTATATATCTGTAAAGTGTCAATGTGTTAATAAACCACCTATTAAATCAAATCAAATCAAATAAATTCCTTCAAACAGAACATTTTCAGCAACGTTTGTGTTGTTCCCGCGACAAGTAGAAATATACTGCAGTAAACTAAGAGTACATTGCGATGCCAGTTCTGAACAGTTAGGTTTCTGCTTGTCTGAAAGTTTATCACGAAACTGTACTTTCGTCACTTCTCTGCTGATTTGTTTGACCCCCCCCACCCCTCTCGTGATTCAGTGGTTTACACTTCTGCGTCCGCAAGTAGTGGTTTGGCTACCGGATTTTCAAGGAGTAGCGGCGACCTCCATACTCGAAGTTGCTACGGCTAAGACCGACACTACATGGGTGTATATATATATATATGTGTGTGTGTGTGTGTGTGTGTGTGTGTGTGTCGTTTTATAGGCTGTTTACGGTAAAGTTATACTTTTGAATTAACAATACTGCCCGTCAACTGAATGTATGCTACCGTGCACATTGCCCCCCAAGGATGTTGGATACCAGATCATCAATAATTTTATATTTGTACCAAACATTGTTCAACTTGTACGCATTGTACGTGATGTCGCTTTCCTCGAATAAAAAAAAATTTACGCTTCATATTTCTTGAATAATTTGATGTCAAATTACAAAATAAATATGTAGTTCTGCAGTCAAAATAAATGATAATTAAGTTATACAAATAAAGAAACTACAAAGTAAACTAATGCTGTGGGCTACTGCGTGACACATATTATGTAATAAAAAAATAACAGGCTATGTATATGAAAAATAAAATTAAATATAAATAAATTTTTGCGTATTTTTAACTTAAAAAAATGCATAAATTGTTATTTTTTAAATATATATATATATATATGTATATATATATATATATACAGGATGATTCTAAAATCATGGGAGAAACATTGATGGGTGGTAGAGCTCACTAAAACAAACAATTATTGTTTAGGAGTATATGGGCGGGAGTGACGCGTTGAAGCACAAAAACAAAAATAACACATGAAATGCAACACATTGTTTATTTACAACGTCGCCGCAAAATGCCTTTTTACAGCATGTTTATAATAATTGCTCAGAATTGCTACCACCGACAGTAATGCAAGCTTGATAGCGTCGGTGGAGTGATTGGCGAACAGATTCAAATACGCCGGGTATTTCACGCACGCCACCATTGTCAGCCAATCACGCCATATGTAGAGGTCGCCAAGTATGCGTGACTGTTGGTGGATGCATTTCCAGCAACTTTTTTTTAACATTTTCTGTACGAAATCACTCGTTAAGTATGCTGATAATGGACATTTTATGTTTCCGTTAATGTATTATGTTTTTGTGTTTGTGCCTCAACGCGTCACTTCCGCCCATATATTCCTATACAATAATTGTTGGTTTTAGTGAGCTCTACCATCCCTCAATGTTTCTCCCATGATTTTAGAATCATCCTGTATATCAATCGGTAGCCCACGGCGTTAATTTACGATGTAACATTTTTGTACAACTTAATTATTATCCAACATCAGTGCAAGGCTGGCTAATTATTTAATATTACAATAAACTGCAGATTGTCTAATATCTCCAGAAAAAAATTACTAAAAAAAAAAAATGATCCACTTAAAGGCGATACTTAAGAATTTTTTTCCACCAAGAGACTGCACCACAACTTACGAAATGAAATGTTTTTTTTTTTTCCGACAATACATTTTCAGAGTGTACTGAAGGACGGTCCTTCGACTAAGGGCGACAGCCTTGGAACCATTACCTTGAGCTCTCCATCTCATCAGCCAACGGATATTTGTTTTAAAGAAATCCAAGTAAAACAGTGGAAGGACTGCGCAGGCTTATTATGTAACGAGTTTTCATGTCACATTTTACCACTGCATGTGTAGAGAAATTTTCAACAACACTAAATATACAGTGGACAATTTTTCCAGCAGTTGCGTATGCGTTAATTTGTTTCACACGTGTGTCATTGTATTTGTTTTGTTATTTTTGAATTTTTTTAACAATGGCGTTATTAGGTATTTATNTTGTTTCACACGTGTGTCATTGTATTTGTTTTGTTATTTTTGAATTTTTTTAACAATGGCGTTATTAGGTATTTACTCTAAATTTTCTCTATCGCAAATGTTTCGTAGTTTTTCTTAGTTTACCTTACCTTTCTGTTGTTATTATAATATATTCTTCTTACCCGAGGATTTCTTTTTAGTTTAATGTTCGTTTTGCACGGTTATACTAGTTAAAAATATTTTCTACATTGTTGTATAGTTTTAACATACTGGTTAGTTAAAAACAAAGTATTTCCAGTACATTNAGTTAAAAATATTTTCTACATTGTTGTATAGTTTTAACATACTGGTTAGTTAAAAACAAAGTATTTCCAGTACATTATCTTCCTGTAAGAACGAGGTTTTTTAATCACAAATAAATTGTTTCGTAATAAGTATATTCGTTGAGTTATAAGAATCAGTCGTTTATGAATATAGTAACTTTCAGTTGGTTTCTACTGCTTGTTTTTATAAAATATTGTATCTCTTTGCACTGTCTAACCCGGAGAGCTTTTAGCATGGATGGCGTGAAGACGAAAAAGTAAGGAGCTTCTAATTTTGGCATTCTGCTAGAGTTCCACCTTCCCCAAATTTCCCAAAAAAATACAAACCAGAAAATTTCACCTTCTACAGGACTTTTAGTACAAGAAAAGCCAGTTGGAGCAGCCAACTGAGCGGAACTGCCGAATGGAAATCATTTTGCTTGTCTACGAGAATTCACTTTGTACATTACCATCTCTCGTTCGTCTCTCCCCATGAACCTCCATTTTCTTCTCAGGACTGGAAGACGTAAGGCAGTCGGAGAAAGGAGGGAAGGAGAGAAGAAAAATATAAAAAAAGCGAACCTGGTTTTTTTTCCTCGTCTCCGCAAATATTGAAAACAGGATTTTTAAATAAACAACGTTTTTTCTGCACGCATGACGACTGGATCTCATGTACGAATCCAACCCTTCCTTACCCATATGATTGGACGTCCTGCCTTTTTCGCTTGCAACACGAGTTTTATGGATCCAGAGTCCACGGAAGACTGAGAAATTCACAATTGACACAAAACAAGAAATTGCTTTTATTTTAGCCACCATTATCTCGTGGTTAAAATCGCACATCCGTTAGGTCGAGAAATATCGTCCAGGAACGAAAGAGATGCGTTCAGGAAAGCAGCAGTTGAAAAAATACGGAGAAACGAGGTGGAGCATCGAAATTCCTGGGGGGAAAATGTGTTAGTGGAACAAATGGATGGTTTTAATTTAGGTTAACCGACCACAAACTGAGTCATTGAGTTTTGCCGCACCATGCGAGTTTGACACTTTAATCAGCGCAGTCGCTGAGAAACGTCTTGTACATGTCTGTCATGAGGAGAATAGTTATGCGTCACAAGTTGGACGCCATGATTATTAGTCAGGCATTCACGCCATGCCAGTTGATACTCAGACTGTTTGAAGTCCATTATAATTACTCATAATCAAGCCCATGCGTTTTCTTAAAAGCCAAGTATCCCTTGGTTAAATCCGTTTGAACTTGGCAGCGTTGCCACACGCAGCCTCGAGTAAAGCACAAAGGTTGCAATATTACTCGAAACACGAACTTGTTTGACACTTCTCTTGACACGGTTGAAATATACTGCATTGAAATTGTTGTGGAAATAATAAATCGCGCTATTCGTTCTATGGTTACAATGAAACACGTTTACAGGCAGTTTAATAGATTAATAGAGGTCACTTTTAGAAGTTGGTAATAATACTTAAAATATGGCACAACAATTTTTTTTTTAAATTGTAACACACGCTTTTCTGAGCTATAATAACGAATAATTATTAACACGCAACTTTTATGTTTAACAAGCACAATATTATTTTTCACATAATTTATTTTGTTTTTGTGGCAAGATTTATTTATTTGTTTTGAAACAGAGTCCTTAGTATATTTGTTAACAGTATTTCTATTTTAGCTGCATACTTATATATCTTTCAATTTTTTTCGTTGTTTAGGTGTACTTACAAGGCCATATGATTCTATGCATTTTGAAAGTTGGCGCAGTTTTAAGTGGCAGTTCAAATGAATTTAAATTGTAACCCTCGTGATTGGCCAGTGTTTAAAAAACATTCTTAAATTAAGTTTTTAACGAAGAAGACGGGCATCTTGTAAAGCGACGTCAGGCAGCCAGCCCGGGTGGGCTGTGCACGAGGTGTTAAATTTAGATTTTTATTAGCGAAGTCCCGGGTTCGCACCCCTGAAATAGCAGGCAGTCTAATAGAGACGAAGACGTGAGGTGTTTAAAGCAGTAAGTAGGTCTGTATGACCCCCCTCCACGTAACTTTCAGAGAGGTTAGCTAGAACTCGTGAGGCGTCCGTTAAGGCGCAATTGAACTGTATGGTAGCACCGTAAGCCGAGTGCTTACATATAGGGCAGACGTCACCCAGGGCTGCTGCGCATCCGGAGAGATGCCCCGTCGGCGTACTTGATCACAGGGAACTTCAAGATCAACAACATTATACGTTTGACATTCATTCCCGCTAAGAAATTATAAATAAAGTTTTCACCTAACACCGTTAATTCCACCTTCTACGTACACGACTTTTCCGACATTTACTAGGGGCTACGGTAAACCCAAACTGGATCCTTGCTCTGCCGCCAGCTAATTGCAAACATTTGATTTAAATTAATTATTTTTGAAGGAATATTTAAGATTTTGGCGTGATTTTTTTTTTTATAACTTTCTCAAGCATTTTAATTAGTGACCATCACGAGGGCACTAGTGTTTCAAAGGCCACACTGTAAAATTTTCTGGTAAACTTCCTAAACTGCAATGGAAGTTTTAACCCATACACTGTATGGAAATAATACCACACACCAGGTTGCAAATATAGGAATGTTTAGCGTCGCTACTATACAAAGTTGGCAACTTCCCTACGCATTTGACTGTTTCCTGAGCAAATATAGGAACGCTACATTGAATGTATAGGAGAAATAAATCCTACTCCCGCTTTCTCACTAAGCGTATACACTGGTATGGTAAATTTCCGAATAATTTCTTAGAGTGCACTACCCCAAGTAGAAATATTTCAATTATATGGTTAATATTTTCGGAGCCACAGATAATCTGCTAATTTGTATTGCCATCTGTATGAATTGTCTTGTTTTCTGGGGGAAGTCAAGTTATTCTTAGTTAAATTAAATCTCCAGTTATTTTTTCAAACACAGTCACCCATTGTTGTCATTTCGTGGCCGTAGAAAGTTTTTCTCCTAGTGTTGTTGTTTGTGTATGTGTTTATTCTGTCCCCAAGTATTTTTACAACCAGATTGCTGTGTTGCTGGGTGTACAAATAGTACACGTTACTTCAGAGTGGTAATATCAAGTGTGTGTGTGTGTNACCAGATTGCTGTGTTGCTGGGTGTACAAATAGTACACGTTACTTCAGAGTGGTAATATCAAGTGTGTGTGTGTGTGTGTTTGTGTGTGTGTATTCTTACTTACAGTCTGGACGGGGCCGGGCAAAAGTAACTCGTCAGACTTCCTTAAAGCGACGCTAAGGGTATTCTAATTTCCAGTTATCACACTGTTTTGTGTTATTAAGGAGTTAAAGGGGTAATAATTCTGATTTTCAATAAGCATACCAATTTAGTACTCAATTTTTTCCCCTTCTAACTATTTGTACAACCTAGTAACACCTGTTTATGTATACATTCACTTAATTCAATGTGTAATTTCTTGCCTTCGATTCGTCAATTTATTTCAAGGAGTTGCTGCATTCAATTTTCATTAATCTGTAAGTGGTTATTATGTATCTCTTTGTTTATTTTATTGAGTTGAGATTGAATCTCTTGTTTTCCTCTCACCTACTTTGTAGGTTCTGCACATTTGTATATATATATATCTATTTATATACACACATATATATATGATTGATAATGCGGATAATGATAAACATTATTGTGCTATAGTAGATCCATATTATTGTGCAGTTGTAATTTTTATTTCTTTAAACATTCCCTTTTCTCTAGTCCTGCTCAAGATATGTACATCATTTGAAACCATAGATAATTTTTAGAGTTTAATCTATTTGAGCTATCATATTTATGTTTCGCCTCTTGTTAATTTAAGTACATAAGTATATTTCTTTCTTGCTCATTATGTTTACGTATGTGTACATTATGTTATACCTGGTCTAAAAAAAAAACCACAAATAGTGACTGCGCAGCTAGGGTTTGCACTCTACCCAGAAAATTCGTTAAACGTAATACAGCTGTCGCAACGTCATCCTAACACACAGTGGCATACAGAACCCCTTTTATCCCTCACATTATAATTTTTGAAGTACGTTTAGTGTATCCCAATGTTGTATACTGTTGTGTGTAGTGAATACGAGTCGTCGTTATGTTTCATTACGTGTTACATTTTATTACGCGTTACGTTTCATTACGTTTCATTACACGTTACGTTCCATTACGTTTCATTAAACGTTACGTGTCATTACGTTTTATTACACGTTACGTTCCGTTACTTTTCATTACACGTTACGTGTCATTACACGTTACGTTACGTTTTACATAGTCAAAGTTACAAAATAAATCAATTAAGTACTGGTTTAAGATAAGTCTTTGAATTACAGAGAAAAAACTGTGCAGTTTTATTACAGATAGTTTTTATAAAACGTGCCCGTGTTGAATATGCATTACATGGTAAATTAACTCGGAATATATAGAACTTAACGAGTGTGCCTTAATTTTTTTTTTTGCTGCTGTTGAAACGTAGTGTGTACACAAGCGCCTCACTGGGCAGCTGCGAGCCTTCCCCCGCCCTGCACAGCTGCAGGAGAAGACGAGTAGGGAAAACGAGGTTCGGTTGTTTTGTAACTTATTCAACATGTGTTAGGATTACTTTTTTTTTTTTTTATACAATACCTGAAAGAGACATTTGGAAAATTACTCTGAAACAAAATGTGGTGGGACGAAAATAATGTTGTCATTGGGCCACATTACATCTAAGAACGTAAATCAAGGGGTTGTTGCCAACATTTTATGTACTGAAAAAAAAGGCCAGAATCTAGCAGTTCAAGATTTACCTTGCATAATTTTTATGTTCATTCAAATCCCCGGTTTTATGCCATTTACGCTTTTCAAAGACGACTCAACTAGATAATGCGTGTTTATTATATCTAGAGCATAATATTCTCGCCTGGATGGAACTTGAGCCAACGCTCTTGAGGTGTTATTCAGGTGGTCTTCCTGTGAATAAACCAGTGGAAGTTTTTCTTAAATATGAAGCGAAGAGATGTCAATCTAAACAGTTGCATTTTATGATTCAACACTTTACATATTTAATATCTCTTGATGCCTCCACGTGACCATCGTCGTGCAAGTCCTCCAACATCGTGCAAGCCCTAGCGGACTAATTTATAATCCCTGTGCTGTTTGTGTTTAACAGTGTGATTGAGTAACTGCCAGTGCGTGTAATCAATTACGCTCTTCGCTGTTTACAGATTAATTCTTCTACGGTTGTGTCACTGTTGTGGTAATTTAACGGCCATAGGGTTGCGAACGTCTCTAGTTAGCGTGGCCGGCCGCTGCCAAAGAACTGGTGGTCAAGAGGTCACCTTACTTTGTGACTACAGCTCCTGGTTCTTGCACCCAGGACACTTCTGCCACATCTAATTGAATTTTCTCCCTGTGCTGCAGCTCCCTTGGGGGGGTTCCCCAGCAGGAGAAGGAACAGTAAGTATATCGGGTTTCAGTAAGACAGCCTCCCACCTAGTATCGATCAGCGGGGTGGAGCTAAGCCCCCCTACCGATCCCCACCTTCTTCGCCCTGGCGAGCCTGCTTTGGGAAGAGCGGTTGTTGCTTCCTCTCGGCTCCGCGCGAATCATCCCCTATCGTAGGGCGCTGGCTCGGGCTACAGGCCCAACAACACGGATCCCTATAACAAGGGGTAAATATCCTCTCCTCCACTGATGGGAGCAAGACACTTCGAAGAAAACTGCCTCTTTCGCCTCTAGCTGAATCACGGCAACTTCGTGGGGGAAAAAAAAACTTTTAAAAGTTTTAAATTATGCCGAAACTCCTTTTATATCCTTAAAAGGAGAAAATATATTTTTTTACAAAGGGCCAAACTAGGAGCATAACAGAGCATATAATCATTTTTATTGTATAAAAAACAGCCAGTTTATAAAGTTACTAGGGGGGACTTCACCTCAAAGAAACTGGGTCCAGTACAAGCCGCAGTGTATACACCGAATTCTCAAAATATAAGGAGGACGTTACTTATCCGCAGTTTACAAATCTTTGGATTCGAATGGCGAAGCAAGTGAAAAAAGTACAGCATTTAATAGTTGAATTCCGAATACTTTTAAAAATAAAGAACAAACGCGCCGAGGCAACAACAAGGCTTCAAAGTTCTGTGAATAAATTGTTGTGCTGGAACTTCATTCTTGCTTCTTCAAACATATTGTCTTCTAGCACAAGCTTTGTTCCGAACAACAAAATATTTGCTTGACTAGTAGCATTTATATATGTATATTGATGTATTTGTTATCAAAATTACTGACTGGACGACGATGAACAATACAACTGAATTCATACAACCGACAAAACAAACAGCTGAATTGACTAAACCCATTCGTTATGACAAAAACGTAGCTAGAAACAAATAATTTGGTTAAAACGGCCATCTACGTCTGATTGCAACTATCAAAACAAAACATTTTGGAGTGTGGACGAATGTTTCTCGAGCCCTGTCACAATTTATTCAATTGAGAGCTTTCAGAAATTTATATAGAGGTATACGTTTTTATTCACTTACTGTGTTTTCTTGTTCCTTTACTGAGATTAACGCTAGGTATGTTGGTATCGGGAAAAAATTTCGATATTTTTTGTATTGGTTATTTATAAAAGTATCGTTTTACGAAACGATAAATCGAAATAAAAATATTGATTTTCGGTCCATCAGAATCCAATATTTTATATATTAAAAGACAACAAAAATTTTAAATTGTTGAAATATTACATTTTGAGGACTCGAGGCATTGCAGAAAAATATGGCGCCTTTTTTTTGGTGCATGTTGCCAAAGTAAAAATATCAATTTTTAAATTCAATTTTGATGCACAAAACAGTACTTAATCAAAATTTTTTAAATATTTATTTACGATACCTGGAAAAAAATTTTGATTTCGATAAAATATCGTTGAAATATATCGACGATTTATATCGACATCGTTGAAATAACGTCATCATTTCGATGTATCGATATTTTTTAAACATCCTAAATTTAACACTGCAGTAATTTAATCTCCGGAAAAGGGAGATGATGTTGTCTGCGAGCGGTACATACTATTGGAAAATTACTTTGTGTGCAACTAGGGCCTTGACTGTCAAGTTTTCAAGTTTCATTTCCTTCCGGCACGGAGGCTCAAGCAGTATCTTCGTGTAATGAGGCAAGGTCACTGATGGTACGATACATTAATTAAAAGTGTTACGAAAGCTCGCAAAACCGCACTGGCAAAGCTGAAGGAACTCTGCAGGGAAGATTACATTTTTGAATAAATACCCAATATTTGAACAATATGACGGAGACGCGGTTATTGGCTGAAAAGTCATTACGTAGAACAGGAGCTTCGCAGGAAAGGCATTAAACAGAACGAGAGTTAGGCAGAATAACCATCTGGTAAAAGANTTACGTAGAACAGGAGCTTCGCAGGAAAGGCATTAAACAGAACGAGAGTTAGGCAGAATAACCATCTGGTAAAAGAAATATCCGGCTCAACCATTTAGTAGAATATTCCAACAAATTATTTTTCTGTGAAAGGCTTTATACCCAATGTGATAGCTGCCAAAATGTCAAGACTTGTAAAAATGAATCTTGTTAAAAGGTATGCGTGTGACAAAGTCTCCAGTGGATGAACTGGTAGGTCAAGCTGTAATAACCAAAAAATCCGCGTGTCTCTCCAGTCTCCACTATTCGGCCCAGAAGGATGATGTTATTTCGGGGTATATGTCCCCTTTCCAGGCGAACCAACCGCCAGAGATGCCAATAAAGGAGAATAATATTAAATCAAAACAATATTTTAGTAAAATAAATAAAATGTGATTCAGAAAAATATATTTACAAAGCGGTGAATGGAAACTTTCCATCGGCCGGAGCTGAATCATTTCATTATATAAAGCGTTCTTTAAATCATAATTCATTACATTTTTTTTTTGTAATTAAAACACGGCAAAAAAAATTGTGGAAAAAAAGAGTGAATGTGTAGTAGCTAACATCTAAGTTTAAGACGCCGCAAAATTTCTTCTCTAATTTCTAAATTTGAATTGATTGAAAGCCGCAAAATCTACGAGAGAGTTTGGCTGTCTGTCACCGAACCTCGGATGACGGAGGAACGAAAGGAATGTCACCCTAGCCTCGCTCTTTTTATTCCACGCTTGAATGACGTCCTCGCACGTTGGCTTCATTCATGACACCGCAGCATAGGGCTTATTATTTTCCCCATCGGGCCACTTACGTAGAATGAGTATAAGTAAATGAAGAATAAAGACATTAATGGTTAATAATCAGATTACCTTCCATTATTGCAAGAAATATCTATTACACAGGAAAGTGGAACCTAGGAAAATTAACCTAATAAGATCACTTAAGCACGAGGTTTACACCGTTGAGATGAACAATGTTGCCTTACACACTCAAGGACTATTAACGATTTATCTTAATAAACTTGAACTTAGTCTATCATACAATTGATGACAATGATTTACAATCCACACTCACTTACAGTATTACAAAGCCGTGGGGCTCACTCCCCCCCCCCATCCCTTTTCATTCACTGAATGTGACAAGAGTAACGCAACAAAAACAGGATTAATTTCAAAATTACTCTTAAGATGGTCCTTGCGCCTGAACTTGCAAACCGTTGGTACTACAGTGGATTGCAGTCCCCCCTAAACATCAGTAATAGCCAAGGTTATTCTTCCTGCGGTCTCTCGATGAACTGTTACAGAGAATACGTAACGTGCAAACCCGATCAAAACGCATTTCTCTTACTGACAGGTACCGAAACCGCCACTTGCGAAGACGCGCAATTTAGCGACGAATAAAATGATCAGAAGATTGCCGAACTTGCAGGAAGTACCAGAGAGACGATCACGGACCCAGTAACGTTCGCCTTTTCTTTTGGTGACATGTCTGACTGGATGATAGTTCATTAGCGACCCCTGGAAGACAACGGGGGCTGGTTAGTAAGTCGTAAAAATATTGTTAGGAATTCACGGGCAAGCCAGTTTCAGAGTAGAGATGACCCGAGGTCAACTCCGCAGACGAAAACAAATGCCCGCTTCACGAGTCTGTATGAAGAGAGGTGCGTGGTCGCAAATTCTTCGGTGTCTGCGGTTGACCCACAAAGTCATTGTGCACCTGCACTACACCACAACCATTGTGGTGAGCGGTAAAATTACCTCTTTTTGGTACAGGGAGTTCTATACGCGACTTACCGCACGCACGACAACCCGCTGTTCTCAACGCACCCTACCGATCGTTTCACCGTCTCGTTTACAACTGCTTAGTGTGACGCACACCTGGACTTTTCGTTCAGTATCTACAATGATTCCCATACCAGCTATAAACCCCCCCCCCTCCTTCAGGCAAGCGAGGGGGAGGGGGTCGCTACACCCCAGAACTCCGAGCCCAGTACAGCTGGCTCACCGTTGAGAACTTTTGAAATCAGCCTCCGTAAAATATCCTGACGCGTAACAGCATGGATTATAACGGACTCCGCGGCTGACATGCTTCGAGTGAAGTTGGCAGCGACATGGGGGAAATAGCTTTATGCTTTAAAGTCGCGTGAGTTTAAATTTATGAACAATGAAGTCATTTTGCTTAGTTTTTTTTTTTGCACGTAAGAGCAAGAATTATAACCTTACTGACATATTTACGTTCCTTGCAATTTCACAGTTACCCTTGATCGACGTATTAATAACGCGAGAGGGTCGATGGAGATGTAAATTNTTACGTTCCTTGCAATTTCACAGTTACCCTTGATCGACGTATTAATAACGCGAGAGGGTCGATGGAGATGTAAATTCTGCGTATGGCGAAAGGATACAGAATTGGACAGCAAAGTAGCTCCAAATCAGGGCTCTCAAAACAGTCTACAGAAGTTTCGACAAGGCAGCTATAATCTATTCGTGGTTATTTTCAAATTGTCTGAAGCCTTACTGTAGTTCTACTTTCAGGCCATTCCTCCGCATCATATAAACAAAGCCTAATGAAGCCTAGAAAACTACACGAAAGTACAACGCACCGCATTGTGCGGGTTCGGTTTAATAATACTTCGCATGAGAACAAAATTATTACTGGGCATTCACACCTATGTTCTCTCCGTTTTATTCATATAATTTGTAAATGAAATATTATAACTTACGAATAAAATGTAAGTAAAAAGTTCAATTTAACAGAAAATGAGATATTTTAATGTTAACAGAAGGGTAAAGCGTGAGTGATGCATGTCCTGTGTAGGAAACAACTGTGTACTTAAAACAAGTGATTTGAAATTGTAGTACACTACTTTTGACCATGTTGTAACATAAGTAGGCCAACCGTAAAATAAAGTTACACAAAAAAATATTTTTTTTTTCTCCGCTAGAGCGAGGCTTTGAGGTTAAAGCCAAACGGAAGCAAACGTTACATATTTCTTGAAACACGTGAATTTGAAAGTTATATGGGAAATTTTCGAGCAAATGTGGCCGCCGCGCGCTGAAAGTCGGTGTCTACCTCATCCACGGTCTGATTAGTACTTCAGATGTTACGCCTCGATCGTTGAACGGAAATAATACCGTAGGAGGAACGAATACGTATTTTCGGAGATAGTTTCTGGTCCCGACACGAGATAGCTCTGTGATCGCTGACGTTTGCCAGCGACGCCATCGCTCTTACTGCCCCCTCTCTCCATCCTGGCAAGCCACAGTGGTGCATGTGTCTTATTACTCTCTTAAGGCTGTGCTACAAGTGACATAACAATAACCGTACCAATAATAATGGCGTGTGGGGAGTGCGCCCAGAGCAAGGCGACACTCACCTACCTAGTGACGGTCTTTCCAGCTGGGACCCGTAGGTGACCGTCATCCCCGGGCATGACAGAAATGAAACCCTAGAATGGAGCGGCACTGGAATGCAAGGGCGGGGGAAACGGGAGTACCCCGAGAAAATCCGCCGGCAAGCGGCATCGTCCAGCACGATTCCCACATGCGAAAATCCGGAAGTGAACCCACCGGGGATCGAACCCGGATCGCCGTGGTGGGAGGCGAGCGCCCTGGACACTGCACCACCGCTGCCCCTACCGTACCAATAATAGTACTATATCAACCCTATATACAAGATCCTGGTGCTTTCTACAATACGCAGAGGAAACATGGGATAGAATATCCCCCCCCCAACCCGTGGCATTTGCGGAGTAGGATAACTACTATCCGTGTTTGAAAATTGAACAGCTTTTTTTTTTTTGCCGATAGCAATATTAAAATAAACGTGCATAGCATTTCAGGTTAGAAAACAGTTTGTGTAATTACGTGCTCTGGAACTTGTAACGATTCCTTTGATACAGTTTTGATACGAGTTGGTAAAAATGTTTTATTTATATAGAAGGGTCGGTTTGTGGAAAAAAACTCGAAGGTAAGTAAACACGTTCATCACTGTCGACCGTGTTGTTTCGACAGTTATATTGACGATGTTGGGGACGCGCGAAGACGAAAATCANTGAAGGTAAGTGAACACGTTCATCACTGTCGACCGTGTTGTTTCGACAGTTATATTGACGATGTTGGGGACGCGCGAAGACGAAAATCAGCATACGTCATCATTTTTGTGCTAAAATCACGCCCACCACGCATGACCATTGGCATTACCATTGCCACTTTATAGTCGCGTAGAAAGTTGTCAAACTTTCAATTTTCTTACGTGGGAAACTACACGTAGCCGAGCACAGTTCACCTCATAACGCTACACGGGTCTATCGCACTTTCATGACCGTATATTTCCGTTCACGAAAATAGGCACTCATTTGACTGATATTCTAGTGTCCTTTTATATATAATTATCTGATGAATATTTATAATACATTAAAAGCCAAACAATTAAATTTTCAGACAAACACAATGATAAACAGCGAAGCGGGTTTATAATACATTCAAAGAAAAAAAAAAAAAAAGAAATTTGCCGAAAAACACAATGATAAACAGCGAAGTGGACATTTTTTTCGCGGAAGTGATGCGACCTTCTAAAAGCCACGCTCGGGTGGTGAAGCAAAATGGGTTGTTCACTCAGTTTGGTCACTGAATAAGTAAAGGGGAAAAAAATGAAATTGTGGTGCGGATTCCTTTGATATGGGCACCATACCTATCCAGCGATTGGCTGCGCGAGGCCCTGGGAATGTGCCTCGTGTCTGGTTGGCTACCCAGTGCCAACAAGGAAGAATCCCTTTTGTCTGATGGGCTGTCGAGCACGCTACAGTCAAGTTCAAATGAGAAAATGATCTTCGCATATCTTCGAGGGAGGGAACGTAGGGGAGGCAGTATAAGGCCCTTCCTTACGCAATTGAAAAATTTAACATTTGACCTTACGTTTGCTTTCCGAGATGTTGTTTCTTATGGAACTTGACACAATGGAACTGTCCAAGGTGAAGTCAAGCACTCTTGACTTTGCCATTTCGAAAAGTTGAAGTTTGAAGTCAAAGTCAAGCAGCCATTTTGCCTTGAATGTAACAGAGGTTATGTGGAATGAATGTGATTTTATTGTAGGGCGATATTCATCTCGATATATTAAACCAAGCTCATCTGAATTAAATAAAAGGCAAACACGAATATAATGCGACGAGGAAATATATAAATTCATATTTTGAATAAAGTAAAAAAATGAGTTTTTTTTTGTTTTGAAATAAACTTTTAACATAAATTTTAAGCCAATTTTTTTAAAAAGTACGTAATATGCATCCTTGGATAATATGACAATGATTTACATAACAAAATACACATTTTTATGAAACTCGCAGAACCTATTCTCAATTGTCTGAACTTTGACTTTACAATTGTATTGTGTTATAGTTAGGGGCAGTGATATTCCGCGAAAAGATTTCGAGACAAGATACAGTTCAAAGCACTGTAGGGTCGTCCAGTTTCTTTGATTGGCTAAAAAATGTTCTGGGCCATGTTAACCGTCTACGCACGAATCACGAAGGTTCAAAGTCGGAGTTACTTAGCCCTGAGTGGCTTTGTCAAAGACGTGCACGGCACCAGCAGCCAATGGAGGTATAACAACAGCCGAGGTGTGTATATAGTATTGAAGTCTACTGTGTGCTCCGATTTTTACGCGAAAAGTCATTGGCACTAGTTATAGTAGTTTCGTCAAAGGAAAGGAAATGTTAGATCAAATGCTAAAGTTTTCTATTGTGTAAGGGCCTGCCTGTAGCGGAGGACTCTCCCGAAGTCTCGCCGCTGGAGGGAGAGAAACCACGTAACACTGCTGGCGCTATACACACCAAACTGATAACATTACTCTCTACTACAGAGCTGTGAAACTTACGTTTTTTTTTCTCGATAGGTAATACGCACACGTGGTGCAGTTCTCACCCAACAGTACCCGGCCGCTGTCATTAGTGAACTGAACCACGCCACCTCTCCCCCCTTCGAA
The DNA here is from genome assembly GCA_002778355.1 of Clitarchus hookeri. Taxonomy (NCBI): domain Eukaryota; kingdom Metazoa; phylum Arthropoda; class Insecta; order Phasmatodea; family Phasmatidae; genus Clitarchus; species Clitarchus hookeri. The sequence continues at coordinate 40,763 of NQII01009962.1, forward strand.
CCTGGACAATGGACTCACCCGACTAGCCCGACGCGTTTTCAACTTTTGCGCATTATTTTCTCATCTGGATTTCACTATACAGAGTGATTCTAAAATCATGGGAGAAACATTGAGGGATGGTAGAGCTCACTAAAACAAACAATTATTGTATAGGGATATATGGGCAGAAGTGACGCGTTGAGGCACAAACACAAAAACATAACACGTTAACGGAAACATAAAGTGTTCATTAGCAGCATACTTAACGAGTGATTCCGTACAGAAAATGTTAAAACAGTTGCTGGATATGCATCCACCAACAGTCACGCATGCTTGGCGACCTCTACAAATGGCGTGATTGGCTGACAATGGTGGCGTGCGTGAAATGCCCGGCGTATTGGAATCTGTTCGCCAATCACTCCACCGACGCTACCAAGCTTGCATTACTGTCGGTGGTAGCAATTTTAAGCATTTATTATAAACATTGCTGTAAAAAGGTATTTAGCGACGACGTTGTAAATAAACAATGGGTTGAATTTCATGTGTTATTTTTGTGTTTGTGCCTCAATGAACGCGTCACTCCCGCCCATTAATTCCTGTACAGTAATTGTTTGTTTTAGTGAGCTCTACCGCCCCTCAATGTTTTTCCCATGATTTTAGAATCATCCTATATAGTCTATTCGCGGTTTCTTCACACTTTTTGAATCAAACATTTGAAAAATTACCCTATGTATGACGTTCTTGATTGTTTCCTAAGTATAACAAATATCACAAGCGTTTCATACCTCAGTTAACATAAAAGTACCCTACTTTTGGTTAAATTGAACTTTTACTAATATTTTATCTATAAATAATAATATTTCATTTATAATTAATATGAAAAAAACAGGGAGGTAATAGTTGTGTTGGGTAATGCCTAGTAAGAAATAGTTCTTTCACAACATATCACTACACCGAGTGCGCACGAATGCGGTGCGCTGTCCCTTTTGTGTAACTTTCTAGACTCGGTTAAGCTTTGTTTGCATGAGGTGGAGGAATAACCTGGAAGTTGAACTTTAGCAGGGTTAACGGGTGTTCCGCCATGTTGCTGGCCAGTGGCGTCTCGCTGCTGAGGTTTGTGGCTGGAGTTCGCGTTGCAAGCAGCTGTTGAACCTTTGCATTCTTTAGTACTCTGTGATTTGGTACTGTGGCACAGCAGTGCTGGACTGGTTGGCTTATGGTCGGTTGCGCCATTAACAGCCCTGAAACGAGATCCTGAGATCTCGGTTCAAACACGATCTTCAGTCGGATCCGAGTTCCAATGTTCGAGTGTTGCACCAACGCGAACGGCCGAGTCCCGATCGTAAATATCTTGATCTCGGTTCTAAACTAGGATTGAGATGAAACACTGTGTGTAATTTGCTCTCATTCCGTGACGTCACGACGCAATTGTTTATTTTGAAGTTCGGAGACAATTAATGAGTTTCTGTGCACATTGTCTCCTAAGACTAAGATTCTTTATTATCTGGTTGAATGCACTGCAAAATTTCCGTTTGAATTGTTCTGCTTGATTGGAAACACTTTGCACATAATTTTTTCGTTATTTTTAATACCAATATTATTGAACAAGGTAGTGCACATGAAACTAGATGCGATATTTGATCTGTTTTAGGTAAAATAATTGCTGTACGAATTTCACTGAATGATATTCAAGTGTGTATAATGTTGTTTTAAATTTAAAAAAAAAAAATTGTTTTGAGTGCTATCTNTGTTGTTTTAAATTTAAAAAAAAAAAATTGTTTTGAGTGCTATCTGTTGGCGTATTTTCAAAATACATTTGTGGGTGACGGCTGCTTTTTCGCGAGCAAAAAATTTGGCTTGAAATTCACTTTTAGACGTAGCTCATGCGGAAAATAAGGAAAGTTTCTGATAGTCAGATCGGTTTTTCGAGTTTTGCGTTTTATTTACTTGGAAGCATACGCATGAATTTCGTTCTCTCTTTATAAAACATTAATACATCTTTAATTAAATAAATGAATTGGATTTGAA